>CAJNOQ010001487.1:0-31049 GCA_905250885.1 Didymodactylos carnosus | reverse complement strand
ATACTCAGTGTTTGATACTGAATGTGAAAAAGATACGTTTGACAAATTAGAAGAAAAACATTTGAACTTTTTAGAAACTGAAGAGCTTTCAAAAGTTTAGATTCTTCGAAATTTTTCAGTTTTCTTTCTTAAAAGAATTTTTAAAAAAATTAAAGACCACTTTTTCTTAATTAGCTTGATGTGCTCTATCCAACCTTACAAATTCAGACCTGTTCACGTTGTGATCTGATCCTTCATTTAGCTAATTTGGAACTAAGTTTGTCGTAATATAGAGAGAAGTGTACAATTTGTAGACGCAAACAGGCACATGTCAACTCTGAGAACTTCTAATTGACGAAGTGGGATAATCGGCTTGGACCGATAACGACAAAAAGATACGATGCAAATTGTTTTTGACAGATCATACGATATCGATTTTGCAATATTAATTATGGCAGTTGAATGCATAAGTGTATCTCTTTTCTTCAGTTAAAACTCCAATGATGTAGGAAATGAATAAGAAAGATATACATATTATACACGTAAGAACATCTAAAACATTCTTCAAATATATATCATAGATGGTTAGCTGCAAAAAATATGCTCATTTTACAGAGCTAATTAAGAATAAAGAACAGAGGAAAGCAATTGAATAATACAAGGTAATTGTGGTGAGCGTTTAGAATTATTTTGCAATATTTCGTATAGTTAACGGCTTGTCCACGTAACGCGACACTTCGCTGATTAAGTTTTTCAAAAATGTTTTTTATTGTAGAACTGATCTGAGGCCATCATTAGATGCAGTTTTTCGCGCTGATTACGAATGTGGCCTTTTCAAAAATAAAAATTTGAATGCAGAAATTTATTTTTAAAATTTTTAAAAGCTTTCATTTTAAATTACTCACCTAGCTGGTTTCTTGAAAAAACTGAAAAATACACCATTCGATAAGGAATTAAATTCTCTACAAAATGGCATATTTTTTCGAAGTTCTGACATCAAGAAGGGATTTTATAAGGTGTTTAAGTTTTAAAGTATAGAGTCAAATTTAAAAGTTTAGTATAATTTTTTCAACTTTATTATAAAACGGTTGACACCCCATGCCTAGGACTTAAGGTGCATATAAAAATCAAGTCGTTTTAGGACCTTAAGTGTCTCAAAACTCTGTGAGAAAAAACTGTGTCACAGCGAATCTACTGTTCCAGGCGTGCGGAAGACTAATTTTTTAAGCCGTTTATTGAAAATTTTTAGTATAGGAATTTATTTTTGCTGAACCGTTCAGATTTAGTCTAGTTGAAGTACCCAGGTCGAATTCGCCCCATCGGATCCTTTTAATTCCGGTGATTTCCGGAAATCGAGCATCCGATCGGATCCGGAAATCGGAATCTGCTCAGTTTCTTCGCTTTCGATATTTGGTTCCTGGAGGATCCGGATATCGGATCCGATCGCCGGAACCAGTCGGATCTGTTAATTTCTGGTGACGGAAATTGACGGATGCTGTGATGTGCATTTTATTGTTTTTTCTTTCTTTGCTGTGTGCTTAATATATTCATCGTTTTATTTCATGACACGAGCACTGAAAATACGACACTACAGAAAATGAAAAATTGAGAAGTTTATTGAATTTTTAGAAGATTTCTGCGTGATTAATTAGAGAAAAGTTACAGTGTTTTTGATCAATTAAAAATTGTACTGATCACGTTACTCTAAATAAAACTCACTTAATTATGTGAAATATTGAGAAATGTTCTAAATGCTTTTCTGAATTTTCGCATGTTACTCTGCAGAAAAAACATAATCCTTGTTTCACTGAATTATCTATAATATTAATTTTGTCTGCAACGCCTCTCAGAAAAGAGCAGGCCACTATAAGAAAACTAGGGTCTCATCTCTGCTAGAGTATTAAAATTTAAATCAAAAAGAAATTTTGAGTATGGTCAAAATGTAGACAAGTTTAGACTGTTTTGATCAATACAATTATCAATTTTTGATGGATGACTGCTATGATTTCCACATTTTAGAAGTAAAGCAAATAATATTCACTGTTTTAAGTTTGGCTATCAAGTGGATGAAAACTATTCCGTTCTAGCAACTAGCATAGAATGGATATTTTAGACCTAAGAGATTGTCCCCATATATGACAAACAGTACAATGCATAGCTGTATAAGGTAATTAAAGTTTAAGAAATGTGGAACTCGACTTGATACAATTTTAATTTAGTTTAGTTTTTCATCCGCTTATCAGTTACAAGAGACTCAAACAGAACTCATTTTTTGAAAGAATCAAAGGAAGATACCATGGCCCGTTTCAGTCTTTCTTAAAGGTCTCATCAGGTGGTTTCCTTCGAGAAAGATAGAGTGACTTAACTACAAGTAGTACAATTCAGTCCACATCGTGAGAGTGTGTTATTATTCCTTGTGCTCATTGAACAGAGAATGATAACGTTCACACTATGAGAATGGAGCACAATAACCACTGGCCACTGCACATATTCTACACTGTAATCTTGAATTATTTTTTCCAGTTTATAGAAAATCGATCAAAAAATCGCCGGGGATTTTCTAGTTTATAGAAATTCCTGGATGAATTTCCAATTTTCTAGAAAATGTTGATTTTCTACTTTATAGAAAATCAACTTGAATTTCCATAAATTTGATTTTCTATAAACTAGAAAATCGATATCGAATTTGGCTCCTTGGGAGTTATTTATAGAAATTCGATCGATTTTCTAGAAAGTGGAAATTCGCCCAGGGATTTCTGGACCAAATACTTATTCATCTTTTTGTTTTGCAATCAGTATAAGTATAAGAGCGCTTGAGTCTCTAGTGATTAAAGTCAAAGATTATTTTACTTTCTCACTATATGGTCGTCTATTTTTAAGGTTTTTCGTGCTGGATGATGACTGATAGATGATAGTATATGGCTTGATTATTTACGTATAATTTAGTAGATGTCTTATTCGCTACGAACTAACGTTAGTGCAAAAATAATAAGAATAAGAATAGCGAAAGGTCATTATGGCATCTGTCTTAGTACACGCAACTGAAATATTCTTCATTTCAAGTTGTACTACGTACTACATAATTCTTTAAGAAAGAACATTACTTCAAAGCTGTGTTTCCTGTCAGAAATACAAATTTTTGGCAAAAAGTGAATATTAAGACAAGCATATAAATACCCTAGAATATATACTATTAGGAACTATACCAATTTTGACTACGAGTGCAATTTTTCAAAACTTTTTAAAAAGTTTTCTAAAAGTCATAATAAAACAAGACAGATTTTCGTAAACCGTCTTATTCACCAATAGGCATGCATGTACCGGTGAAAAACCGGGTTTTTGATCCTCTTTTCGTAAAAACTAAATTGTACGAAGAGTATGGCATATTAAACTTTTCTCACAACTGAGTTTTGTAAACCATCTCACCTATATTCTAACAACATCTCCTAAACGTCCAAAAATGAAGACTTAAAAACTTTATCGTAACTCTACTTCAATAAGATCGACATTGCTCAAGAGTTTCATCCATATCAACGTTGCATTTACCAAATCAGTTTGTGACAGGAGGAGGCGCCTGGAATTTCTAGCAAAAATATCTTTCACTATAAAATCTAAATTATTATTGTGCACTATTACGTGATGAAAGGAAAGTTATGAAGTTGTCATAAATTACGTTAACTACGCCTATAAGTAAATTTCCGCTCTTATTTTTTTTCCATCTAATTATATTTAATCATCACAATGAAGTTATTTTAACGTGCTTATCTATCATCAGCACATTCATTATATATTTTGCTTTTTCTTCGTACTAGATTTCCAATAGTTTTATCATAAAATAGTTGTTGGTACGATTTCGCCCATATACACATGTTAAACAAACATATAAATGAATAAATAGTTGAATAAACATGACTAATGAACATAGTTTAGATCCTGATTGTAACGGTGAACGTTATTGGTTTGCATTTTTATTATCGAGTTTGGTAACGTTTATTCTTGGTGTATTCTGTATTCTGACATGGAGATTAGCAGCATTCATTTTTGCTCGAAAACGTCTGTCAATAACTATTGAGGCATGTATAAAATATAAAATTTTTCATTAGAAAGATATTCACAGTTTTCTCGATTTCTTTTTTACGTTAACCTTTTTGTCTTTAGAATGACAAACGGGATCCCATTCAACCGTACGATCTTATTGAACGTAATTGGGCCACAGTGATCAAAGAACAAGCTACCAAATTAATATCAGGACAACAAACACCCGGGAAAATTTTGGTAATTTTATATGAATATAGTTCTATTGATCTGTTTATCTCTTTTTGATTAGGTTACCACTGTGGTGATATTGAGTTTGACATCACTTGTGATATATTTTTACGATGTTACAACTCAGTATGTTTATTAATATATTATCAATTAGAATAATATTCCTTTTTTTTTTTGTCCCTCTTATAGACACATAGAATCGTGTCGAAATTGGAATGAAAATCTCTCGCAACAGATCGATTTGGCATGTAATGTATTTTTCTTGTTTTATTTTTTTCTTCGTGTAAGTATAAAATATTTAGAATCTACAATCTATGCTCTTTCTATTTTTTTCTAATTGATAGTTTGTTGCCGCACAAGATAAATTAAAATTTTGGTGCTTGGATATTTATTCGTTTGTCGACTATTTCACTATACCTCCATCATTTACAGCCATTGTGCTTGGTAGAAATTGGATTGGTCAGTGGTGCAGCAGTAAAATAGACTAATGTTGGGAGATATATGCATTTTTATTTTTAGGAATGAGATTTGTTCGTATTGCTCGTATTATGAATATACCGGAAACATTGCAATTTTTACATATATTAAAAAGTAGCAATTCAATTCGTTTATCACGAATGTTTTGTCTCGTTCTTACTGTTTGGCTTAGTGCAGCGGGATTTGTGCATCTGGTGCGTATTTCTACGCCATTATTTTCTAATGCTTGAGAATTCTCTCTGTTTTATATCGTTGCTTACAGATTGAGAATTCTGGTGATTTTTTTCAAAATTATTCAAACTCCCAAACAATAACCTATTTTCAATGTGTTTACTTTTTGATTGTTACTATGAGGTATGTTGATTATGATGTTACATCTCTCATACTCATGATTTTTCTTTTCCCCTTCTAGCACTGTTGGATATGGAGATTTTTACTTGAGAACAGTTCGTAGTAGTATTCAGTATGTTTTTGTTTGTGAAATATTTGTTCAAATTGAAAACACTTTATTAACAGTTATCAAAAATATTTTTAGAACGTTGGTCAATGTTTTATCATCGTTTTCATTACCTGTGGTTTGGTATGTTCTGCATACATGATTTTATAATATTCACTTAATGTTTACATGTTGTTTTTATCCTTTAAATAATATAGGCCTTATTTGCAAGTGCAATTCCAGAATTGGCTGAGATATTTTCCAATAAGTCAAAATATGGTGGTGAATATAAATGTGAACATGGAAAAAAGTAATTACAACTCTAGAACGGCGTCCACTGTCTTCGACTAGATAACCTTTTCAGGCGACCATACGATTTTCTAATAAGATGTTTTTTTAGATTTTTAGCAGTAATTCTGAATGTTGATCTAACCTTCTGGGCGGTCCAACCCTTCCTATGTAAGAGCAGAGGTCTGAGTTTTCCATGCTCCTCCCCTCGAAAATAAAAGTTTTTCACTTTCTCCCAGTAGAACTAAAAACTTTTTTTGTTTTTTGGTCGCGCGATCCATAGAAAATTTTCTACATCCCCCCCTCCAAACTTCACTTCCTATTCAGATCCCTGCGTAGGAATGCTGGAGAGCCATCAAGCATTTTTGGCAGAACGGATCATAATTAAAGCTCATCCAGTTACGTGTTTGAATTCCAGAACTATCAAACAAGTTTTAACAACAGTATAAGATCTTGAATTGCAACCACAGCAAAAATCCGAACTTTTCAGCCTTTATTTCACCAAAGATCTTATACTGTTGTTAAAACTTGTTTGGTAATTTTGGAATTCACACACGTAACCCGATGAGCTCCACACTCCGTTCTGCCAAAAATGCTTAATGGATCTCCAGCATTCCTGCGTAGGAAGGACTGGATCATCCAGACAGTTAGATCAACATTCAGAATTACTGCTAAAAATCTAAAAAGCTTCTTATTAGAAAATCTTATAACACTTGGGAAAGTTTTCTCGTTATATTATTAGTGTGAAATAGAAAATAATTGTTATTTTTAGGTTTGTCATTGTATGTGGCCATATAACATTTACATCGGTTGAAAACTTTCTTAAAGATTTTTTACATGAAGACCGTATTAACAGTGATGAATTTTATGATGCTGATGTACTTATTGTTGACAAGTTAGTTTGTATACTGTCTGTTACAAATATCATTAGCCACGGTTAAACTCTTTCTACAGGAAACAAACAGTGGATTTTGAATTTCAAGCATTATTAAAGCGGCATTTTACTCGTGTAAAATACTTTGATGCAACCGTAATGGATCCTGTTGATCTTCAACGAATAAAAGTATGTTGCAATGGAGTAACAATAACGATATAACTAAAACTGACAGATTCTATTAGATAAAACGATGCGAAACAATTTTGATATTAGCAAATAAAGATGCAAGTGATCCGGATGGAGAGGATGCCAGTAATATAATGCGAGTAATTAGCATTAAAAATTATCATCCGGAGGCTAAAATCATCGTGCAATTATTGCAATATCATAATAAAGTATGATAAACACACGACTTATTTGCTTTCAGTAATTGTTTTTATTCAATTTAAGATGCACTTAATGAATATACCTTCATGGAACAATAATCTCGACGAAGCTGTTTGTATTGCAGGTATCTATGAGACTGTAGCTATCGAGTGTATTTATGAACATTGCTGCAGTAGCATTAACTATAAATTAGCTTATACCATGTTCTAAACATTCAATTTTGACCACAGACAATCTCGAAGACCTAGATTTTTTGATATTTTAGAATTAAAATTGGGATTAATTGCTGAAAGTTGTTTAAATCCCGGATTCTCAACAATGGTCGCCAATATCTTTGCCATGAGATCGTATAGAGAGGTAGGTGATAATCAACGATCTTTATAACGTTAAATATACTATTAATTTCATAACTGAAGAGACGCGAATTTTTGAATAACTCGACAACGAAAAGCGATAGAGGCTTGCAGTTTTTACTATTAGAAAGAGAAGACCTAATGCTATGTTTTCATTAAAAGTACATTTCAGACATACACCAAAAGTACATTTGATTATCTGAAGTAGACTAGAAGACTCCAAATAGCCTATCGTGAGTGTGGTCAGGCGAAGGTATTTGAGTAGAACTTGAGTTCAACGACATTTTTTGGGTTTTTCTTCATGCAAAAAAACAAAGTACTTGAGATACCGTGTGGTCGATTAAATATATGACATGTATTTTTAAGGTTATCTTTGATCAGAATTAAAAGATCAAGGATCTTAACAAATACGCTTCGCTACTTAAATTACTAAAAACCTGGAAAGATATCATCACTTGACTGCCATTTTGAACGCAGCACTTGAGAGTATCTACTCATAAAAGATAACCAAATGATTTTTTGGAGATCTAAATAGGTTTTTCAGACATCATGAGAAAAACTGAATGAAAAAAGATTTTTAAAATACAATTGTAATGGAAAATTTCGAATGGTGAAAACTGCAAGTCTCTATCGTTATCCGTTGTCAACTTATTTAAAAAATATCTGCGCTCATTTGTTTGTGAAATGGATAGTATATTTAATATCATTGAGATCAGAAATACATATTTTTCTATTGAATTTCCAGATTGATGACACTACTTTGTCAAAGGTCAGTTGTTCTATTGATGTTGCGAATGAAACTCACATTAATATACTTGCATGCTACAGTTAAATACTTAGAAATTAGTTAAATTGTCTTCCCTTTAATTAAATAGAAATTGTTGAACGAGTTCTTACATAGTATGTTAAGCCTCTGTGAATGTATATTGTGAAATAAACCTGTGATTGAAAAATGTTGTGTATTTAAACTAGTTTTAAAAAAGCTTTTATTTCTTAGGTTATATAATGATTTTCTATTAAAATATATTTTGTTTTCTATTAGCAACCTGCAACAGATCGACCTGATTGGCTTCAACAATATCTTCGTGGTGCATCACTTGAAATGTATACAGAAACATTATCCAATTATTTTGTTCAGGATTTAAAAAGTTTTAGTGAAGCCGCTAAGTAAATGTTTTTTCTTTTGTTAGCTCATTATCGAAGCGACACATATGTCAATTGTTATCTTTATATAGATTTTGCTTTGTCGAATTGAATATTCTATTATTTGCCATCGAAGTTTGTGAAGATAATGGTACACGACGTTTAGCTATTAATCCTGATAGTACATCAAAATATTATCGAATTTCTAATATAACACGTGGTTTTTTTCTTGCTGGTAGTTCAGAAGAAGCGTCAAGGTAAATTGACAGAAAATTTTTTTCTTAAACATATTAGTTTCATCTCTTATTTGTATGTTGTAGAGCTCGTTACTATTGTCAATTTTGTCACCAAAATGAACCTCCAGAAAATATTCGAAAATGTTCGCATTATCAAATTGAACGTGAGTTGAATATATTCTCATATTTATACAAGAAAAAAACTTAACGATTGCAATTTTTAGTAACAAATTTTGCTGCATTAAAACCTAGTGCGTATTTCTATCTAGTGTCCTTCATTTTCTATATAAAAATATCTTTTTTGCCTTCTTAAATAGGACGCGAACTATCCACAGTACATTTGGACACTTCTGAAAGGTAGTTGATTTGATGAATGAATGATACTTTTTTGATATCTTATAAATATTATTTATTGCATTTAGAAAACCAGTATCAAATTTGCCTCTTGAATTTTGTTTTGATACAACCGGAATGTTCTATTGGTGTCCAACACAAGAAATTGAACAACAGACAATAGTAAAATATTATTCATTTTACACCAGATATATTAAAATTTAAAAGGAATTATTTATTCCTTTTAGGATTCTCGAATGAAGTGTGAATTATCGAATCATGTTATTTGTTGTATATTTGCTAGAGAAAATTCACCAGTAATTGGTTTAAGAAATTTTGTTATGCCACTACGTGCAAGTAATTTCGAAGAATATGAATTGAAACCTATCGTATTTGTTGGTAATAGTGTATTTTTAAAAAAAGAATGGAAACATATATGTAATTTTCCAAAACTTTATATTATCGAAGTAAGAGGTTATTCTTAAACTAGTATAAATATTACTTACTACTCTATACTTAATTTTAGGGTTCACCAAATGATCGAGCTGCTCTAAGGGCAGTTAACATTGAATTATGTGATATGTGTGTTATACTCTCATCATCTCAACCACAACGTGATTATGACATGAAATCATCATCTCATGATAGATATTTGACAGATAAATCGGCCATATTATGTTCGTTAAATATAAAAGCAATGAATTTTGAAGAAAATTTGTGTTTAAAGAGAACAAAAGATTCCAATATAAATGGAAAATTACGTGGCACAAGCATACCGTTGATTACTGAACTAAGTGAGGACTTGTTATATTTGCAAACAGTATTAATATTATTATTTTCTCAAAAAATAACTCTCTTACGGTCTTACTCTGGGAAAATAAAAATGTAAAAACGTAAAGTGGAATTTGTGATATTTTATTTTTTGGTTGGATAGAGTAATGATGCGCCAGTTGCATGCATACCTTATCCAATACTTGTAGGCTAGTTAACGTCATAAAACTACAGTACTGTTAATGGTGAAAGTGGAAATTAATATCCATTCACTCAATTTTCTCTAGCGATCATAGTCTACGCTGTAAATTTCACAGAGATCCATGCTATTACTAGCACTGCAGCATTGTTTTGGATTATCTAATATTTCTTCGTCTCATTTAACCCAAGAGTCTTGGGTAACGCGTGAGTAAATCTATTGCCATATACACTACTGATATGTCCTTATCGTACTCTTCAGTATAGGGTCCTGATCTTATATTTTTATTTAATCTATGACTTTATAATAAAGTTTCTGAAAATAAAAATTAGATACGAGATGAAGTTTTTGAAATTTCATGAAATAGGCATGTGCCATTTATTCTCACTATACGTTGTGTTCTTTTTGTTCTAGAAAATGATTCAAACGTGGTTTTTCTTGATCAAGATGATGAAGATGATCCAAATATTGAACTTTATATGACTCAACCATTTGCGTGTGGTACATCATTTGCCATTAGCGTTTTGGACTCTCTAATGAGCGCGGTATAGCGTGTGAGATGTGAAACATTAGTGAATACTAAGATTGTCCAATGTTTCTTTCTAATATTTTAGACTTATTTTAATGAAAATGCGTTAACTATTTTACGAGGTAAAAACGAATAACTTCTTTTTATAACATATAACGAGCTTCTTTTTAGCACTGATTACGGGAGGAGCTACTCCCGAGCTGGAAAGAATATTAGCTGAGGGTGCTGGAATGACACAAGGAACAAATTCAAAAGAAGTACTTGATAATAGATGTCGACCACGTGTTGTACTCGTATCTGCGTCGGATATTGTACAAAACGAAAAACGGAAAAATTCAGCTATTAAAATTTTTCACAGTACATTTTGGACAGACGTAAGAATTATTTAAAAAAGACGAATCTTATGTTAAATATCATGGACATATTCTCATTTATAGAACCCAACATACGGTGATTTATTTGTAAATTTATTACTACAAAAAGACTGGTTATGTCTTGGCTTATATCGTTATCGTGACAATATTACATTGGATCCAAGTAATAATAATCCATCACCGAAACGTTATGTAATATGTAGCCCCTCGAAACACTTTCACGTATTACAATCTGATCTGGTAAATGCATTTAGATTCTACCTACCATTCTACCTAATCTAAAGACAGAATGTATTTATAACACTCTGGAAAATGTCTTAAAATAAGAGGCGTAGATCGGTTGCGAATTCGTTTACGGTCTTTATCTTAAAATACGACAAAAGAAAATAAGATCGTAGCCGTAGTTAGAAGGAGTATATGATCTCAGTGAGTGAAATTATGATAGTATCGAAGAGAGAACTGAGCTATCTTAGAGGTTGAGAGTGAAATGAAGAGATATTTCGAAGAGTGATAAAAGCAAAAGAGAAGAAATGATTGATTTCTCCGTCTGTAGTAGAGATAAGAAGAATACAGCTCGTACAGAGAGTGAGCATCTTAGACTTACATCTTAGACCTAGAATAAGAGTGCTCGATTCTTCTGTCTCAGAGTAAACAGAAGAAAAGAAGTAAGATGCATATCGTATGATGGTTCGTTTTTAGAGTGCACATATCGGTGAGACATTTTATATTAAAGTCCCACTTTCCCTCCAAATTTCGTTAAATAAGCTTTTTGCCATTAAAGACTTTCTGATTGCAAGATTTTGCTAGTTTTTCCAATTAGTTCCTTGTCACAACGAAAAGAAAGATAATGTCAGAGTTGTTTGCCAATGCTGGAGGACATCAGTTTATGCACTTATCAATAGAGTTTTAATAGCAGCTATACGATTTTTACGTACACTTTTATTCAGTCACTTTTGTAACTTTATTGTGTCTATTTGACGAATAAAGGTGTACGTAAAAGGAATCGTATGGCTGCTGTTAAAACTCTATTAACTATCTTCCTATTTTTGCTCGTTAATTCAAAAAGTCAGTTATCGTTAAAACAACGGTAACTGCGTTTCCAGCTACCGTTGAAATAACGGTAACTATCAGTTAGTTAACTTTGTAGTAACTATTTTTTAAGTATGGCAGAAATATTCAGGCAGCGGCTTAAAATGGCTTCCAAATAGTGGGGTAACCAGGGGTGGGCTAGACCGGGCGCCGCCCGGCCACCGGCAGTCTTTGCCCGGGCACCGAAAGAAACAAAAAATAATTATTTCCACTAAGATTTTTCATATCACCGACAAAAAATTAAAGTTCATTTAGAATTAAAGCAAAGTGCTTTTTCGTATTCAGCACACTTGATAACCTCGAAAATTTTCTATTCTTAGCGAGGGGTACCGACAAAAAGTTAAGAAAAATTTTTAAAATTGTTTAATTTTACCATGGGGATTTTTTGGCGTCAATTTGTTTGAAAATTTTTCTTAACTTTTTGACGGTACCCCTCGCTAAAAATAGAAAATTTTCCAGGTTATCAATTGTGCTGAATATGAAAAAGCACTTTTCTTTAACTCTAAACAAACTTTAATTTTTTTTTATTGGTGAGATGGTCGAACAATGTAGAAATAACTATTATTTGTTTATTTATTTCATTTTCTTTTTCTCTTTTGCTCACATAATTTCACTTAATAAAAGTGCAGATACAGTGTACTGTCTTTCTCTTAAGAAAGTGAGAATTGAGTAACTGTATTTCAGTTGTGGAAAAGATTTAAACTATCGTGGATGGATTTTTTTAGAGGTCGTGGGGCACTGCCCTACCACCCACGGATTCCTGGTTATGCCACTACTTCCAAAATCGTTAGTTTCCACTAAAACTGTTGAAACTTTCATAAATGGCATGGTTTTGTAGTCTAATTTCGTTGATGAAAACAAAAAGATTTCTCAAGCTGGCTGTAGATGCTGAGATCTCCAGAGACCTTAAAAACCGCAGTTACAAAACATTGAAGTTATATAATTTCGATTAGTTTGATCGACTGGCACGTGTGTGCCAATCAAAATCATGTCATTTAGGAAAGTTTCAACAGTTTTAGTGGAAAACTAACGATTTTGGAACCCATTTTAAGCCGCTGCCTGAATATGTCTGCCATAATTAAGAAATAGTTACCACAAAGTTAACTAACTGATAGTTACCGTTATTTCAACGGTAACTGAAAAGACAGTTAGCGTTAAAACAATGCAACGGCAACTTTTACAGTCCTACTGGTATCTTTATTATGTCCAACGTTTATGAGAAAGGCAAAGAAGAAAAAGAAGAGTTTCGATGATTAACACATGGTAAACATAGAATTTCATACCCGGTTCTTTTCTGCTGTTTTCAGTATTACATTTTTCATATCATTGATTCGAAAGCTAAGTTTAATTGTTCTATCAATGATATTTTAAATATCAATATCAACCTGAACGATTTAATTTTATAAAATACATCATTTTTTCTCTTTAGATCTATATTATTCAACAATTTTTGCCCAAATACGAATTTGAAAAGTCACAGCCGTTCACATCGACGAAATCTCATGAAGAAGCTACAGATTCATCATACCAGAAAACAGGTCCCTCTTTCGAATTGCAACATCCAGCTCAACTACCAATAAGTTTATTCACCAATTTTAATACGCCATCTAACTCTAAAACATCGCCTCTGACCAAAGACATTTCTGAGTTAAGCTCAGAAACGCAACAAGAACATCAACAACAGCAGCAATTAAAGACCTCTGCTGATAAATCGAATCCTGTAATTCTTGTACGAGAAGCAACAGCTGCCGATGCTGCTGAATTATCATTAATTGCCGATTCAATATTTCGTGAAACATATCCTACTACTATCGCACAAGAAAACATGATGATTTATTTAGCAGAAAATTTTAGTCCTACGATTCAATTAACTGAAATTACTAATCCAATGATACGAACATTAATTGCCTATGTCGATGGAGAAGATGAGTCAATTATTGGTTATGTACAACTGCGAAATAGTTCGCCGCCATTATGTGTTAGTGAACAAGTATCGTCAACCTCAATCTCACTAGAAATCATGCGCTTCAATGTTGTGTCAAATTATCGTGGCAAAGGTGTTGCACAATGTCTAATGAATAAATGTTTAGCACAAGTTGAATTTACCTCACAAGCACTTTGGTTTAGTATCCTTATGGATAACACCAATAATCGAGCTATTCGTTTTTTTAAAAAATTTCAATTTCGAATTGTAGGTAGTTGTCAAATGAGAATAGGTAATGAAACAAAAGAAGAACTAATTATGCTTCGAACAAATTAATTAATTTGTTAATCATTATTGTTGTTATTTTCTCTTTTTTCTTATATTCTAATAATAATAATAACAGATATGTTTAAAATAGCAAGTGGTGTCATAAGAAATAGCAACATATGTTGATAGGTGTGTTCAACATAAATCTGTAGTGTTAATAGAGACAATCACTTTTTAGTCTCATTCTCGTCACGTATTTTCTTTCTTTCAATCTGTGCAATACATAAGAAAAAATATCATCGGTATAAAAGAAAGTATTTAATGAGCCGTTACGGTTCTACAATGATTAAATTAATGATCAGAAACATGTGAGAAAATTATTTTTGTTCACACATGCATTGCTCACCATCATCATAATTCGTATACGATGCTCAAAGATCAGAAAAGAAAGGAATATAAAGAGTACTGATACTTTCAGAAGGTAAACAATTCATAATCAAAAAGTGTATTATTATCCGTCTAACGATGTTCATTCAAACGCTTGACATTTATACATAAGATTTTTAGCAAGTTTTTTAAACAACTCATGATTTTTCATACCGATAATAGACAATTTTGCTAAGAAGATTTTTGGATAGGGAACTGGAAGTGAAAGATCATTATCAATTAAAGGGAACGCTCACTAACTAAAAAACCTTTTTTATTTCATATGTGATTTTCACAACAATTTCAGCAAACATGATACACAATAATACTTGATATATAGTTTTCGACTTTCTACCTATAACCGTTCCCGAAATTTGAGAAAACAATAAACAAAATATAATCATCTGATATGAAAGACAATTTCTGTAGTCTACGAGTTAGAAATATCGAGATGGCTTTAAATGAAAGCAAATCAGTTTTCAGAAAACAAGAGTTTATATTAAAAACTCTCCTCTCAGTGTTCAATGCAGTTTTCTCTTCTCTTTTGAACAAAAGAAAAATTATCATTGTATAATTTAACATACGGAAGACTGCTTTGCAATACTGCGTACTGCTAATTAACAAATTTTAACTGATGTAGTTCAGATGTTTTTGAGAAGTGGAATAAATCAGTCATAACTTGACGAATAAATGTCATACTGATCTGCACAACATCTTATTTTGAAGAAGTTACTTTTCTCTACATGGTGGTGCGGTTTGTCAAAAAATTCAACGCGATTCTGCTAGGATCTTCTAGAAAAGTGTGGGTTTTTAGACGGTTTGAAGAATCCTATGGGAAACATTTAAGAATCTACCTCATGAGACACATACTCTGCAAAGCTAAACACATGTGTCAACATAAATAAGTCTTTGTTTCAACTAACAATTTTATGGCTAATTTTGCTGTACAGGGTATCCCTTTATGCATTTAATAAAGCCGTACTGAGCTCTCATTTCATTTATCACTTTCAATCTCTTACATCTAAAACTGTAGACTTGATCTATAATAATACAAAGTGCACATTTTAATATCTAAACTACATATTTTGTTTAATCCTCACAGATCGTTTATCCTGCGATTTATTAGCATTGTATTCGTATTTAATAAGAAAAATGAAGTTCAAAACAGCTGCATTAACAATCAAGTATTCATATTTAAATAATGATAGTGCGCAATATAATTTCCAAACTGTTAATCTTTCCTCAATAGAATAAGTCATTGTGTTATTATTAAATTTAAACTGAATTTGAGTTTTAAAGAAAAGGAAAGATTCAGCGAACGAAGAAGTACGTCAATTTATTGTATAGACTATTACTCGTACCATATATACTAGCTCACAAAACGATTATCTTCTAAAAAAATAATTTTGTATAATGATTGTTCAATTCTTTTTCTTTCATATAAGTAGTAGTGATTGGGTGGGCAGCAAAGCGTTCCGTTTTTACAGCTGATTTCCGTTTTTTGGTGATCTTCAAACGACAGTCACGCACTCTACATGCATGATAGAAAAAGAAACGTTGAACAACTTATTTCCGTCTAAAGCAGGTGATGGCTGGTTCTTCAGAAACTGAAATAGAGCCGAAATGCAATTATTTAATGAGTTTTCTTATCAGTGATAATGATACTGGTATAATCAGCGGTTTGTTTCAGTAAAGTTAAATTGTTTTGTGTAAGTGCGGTCTATATCGTCTTATTGATATCATCACAATAAGAGTATCATTACTAATAATCTGCCTGATAACAGCAATAACAAATATGGTGAATAGTTTTCAATGTAACAATGGTATATAAAGCATCAGTCGTCGTCGTCTATTCAACTATGCGGCGGTATTCTCTTTGAAAACAGAACATTTTCATAGTGACAGTTTTAAGAAGAATAGATGATTTCTTCTCTCTTTTTTTTCATCTACAAATCATTATTGCTCATTTTTTCTCTATTCTCTCGTTCTGCTCTGCATGTGTTTGTGAAAAGGTGGTTTTTTAACTTGTCAGTTAAGTAAAAATTCTTTCTTTTTTTTCTTGTTGTTGTACGCGCGACACACTAATGTATGAGCAATGATGCAAAACGCTGTGATAGAAAAGAATCTGGTTCGGTTCGATGTAATTTGATAGCCAATAAGGCAGAAAGTCATCTACCATCACTAGCAACAATATTTCACTTTTAAAAAGATATTATATGTTTGTTCTTTTGTTATAGTGAAAAGAAAACTATTAAACATGAAAAGAAAGGGAGAAGAAGAAAAGTTAAGACTTTTTTCCACAGTGAAGAGGCACATACATTTTAGCGGTAGTGAGTGCATCTGTTGCAGTTAAACTTAAAAGAATTCTAATAATATACCGAAAACATGTTTGAGACAATTTATAACTGTGTAAACTCCTTTTATAGCTCGATTATTATAAATCGATAACGACAGTATGACCGTTATATTTGGCTGAGATCATTTTAATTTGTACTTACAATCTAAATCTCAAACTGATTAGAGATTCTATACAAATCTTGCAAGACTGCCTATTATTGTAAGATCAGTCTTGTTTTCAATTGTACGAGAGATCACAGATTTTTTGTAGACGTTTTAGAGAATAGACATTATGGATGCGAACATAAGGAGAGAAATCTTTCAAAAATGCAATAAAGGTTCGTATCAATACTACAAATAAATCATACATGGCTTTCGGAGTTGAATAAATTGCAGTCGATTAACACAAGTGCAGACGAAAGTTGTTCTTGACAGCTAATTTTACACTCTGTACAAATTCTAGAGTCCTAGTTCTACTCTGTGTCTTTTGACTAAGACTTTTAAAATTTATATTGAATCTATTGATAAACAGATATTTTACTAAAAACTGGACATTTGACTGGTTTTTTTCAAGTTCTGATCCCGTTCTTTAGAAGCTACATCCTACTCTAAGTTAAAAAAGTTAAAAAATACACCATAAGATAAATCTGACTTCCGCTATCCATCTCACTATTATGACTGTCTTATTTATTTTCATTCGTCTTAGTTTAAAATGTTTATTTCTGCCAGCCGTCCTACTTCTATAATTGACGAAGAAATCTAGGATCTCTTTTATGCATCCAACACTCGTATATGAAGAACAATGATTTCTCTAAAAAGAACTAGCCCATCATTTTTATTTTTATTTACAGAGACCATTGACATGATCTTACAATAATATCCAACAGGCGGTATCTTCTCGATTCATCTGTAATTTTTGTTTTTTTCCATTTGTAATTCTTGTAAAAATCAAACAGTAGATCTATACTCAAAAAAGTAAAACGGTACTAATGCTACGACAACATGAGTTGGTTGCAAAATAACCAACGGACTTATTCTGAGACGGATGAACTAATTTATCCTGTCCTATTTTCAATCGGGTATTTTTAGAATTCAGAGCGTATTTATCATTTGTATATAAACTTAATGAGATCTTCATGTCACCGTATGATACAAAATATCAAAATTAGTAAGTCATCAACGAACACGACAGAGAGTGATACTAATACTCTTCTTCGTATGAGAGAGAAATAGATATTTTTCTAGATTTTCCTAAACTCTCCCACTATGGTGTTTTTCAACATCAAGTGTTAATTTAATATACCGGAAATCTGAATTCATTTGATTGTAGGATAGCTTTTATTCAGTTCTTCCTACAAAATAAGTCTCAGAAGATACTATCATTATTTTATGTATTAATATTCAAAAGGATATATTATTTCGATAGCACAAAGATATTTATGTTCTTGGTGTAGCCTATACTTCACTAGTTTCATGTCTTTTTATGATAAGAGAAAGTTTTTTGTGAGCTTATTTTCGAAAACTAACTTGTTGTTTGTTTAAAGGTTGTTAATGTGGTCACAATTGCTCATTCTACATAATTATGTCAAGTCGATCTATATGTTGTGATTAGTTTTGACTCAAAATGTCTAGATGTGGGTGTAATTCGGAGAAAGAATGAACGAAAAAACTATTTTTTACACATAGTATGTAATAAACCAATAAAATTTGTATGCGATAAATAAAATGAGCCAGTAGTATAAGAACGAAGAAAAATATTACTCTTTCATAATTAGCGATGCACATCATTCGCAAAGAAATGTAAATCGGTGAGTTTTTTTTTATTCACAGTCGGATACTTTTAAAACTGACAGTTTTTTTGAATGTTTCGAAAATAATCAAACTGACACTTGAGATGAAAAGTAAAATGTATGTACCTGGTATTGGTAAGTATTACATCATTTTCATTCGAATGGAACACATAATCGTATTTTTATTTATATGATATAGGACAAGCTGGAGTTAATCAATTGGGTGGAGTATTTGTGAATGGTCGTCCTCTACCCCATCATGTTCGTCGACAAATTGTAGAATTGGCTCTTATGGGTATAAGACCGTGTGATATTAGTCGACAATTACTTGTCTCACATGGGTGTGTGTCAAAAATTCTTACGAGATTTTATGAAACTGGTTCAATAAAACCGGGTTCAGTGAATGGACGAAATAAAGTAAGTTTTTCTAGCTTATTTTAAATATTGTTAGTTGATGCAAAGTTATTCTTCTAATATCTCAGATGTAGATTATTTCTGAATTGTTCTCAAACATGTGTGACTTCAGAGAGACTTCCTACACTTATCGAAAAGAAACTATAAACTACAATTCTTGCCGATATATTAAATAAAATCTAGAAGCTTTATACTTTGCATTAGCTTAAGGTGGATGAACTACTACCAAACCTGGGAAGGCTGACTTTTGAGGAGTTCAGTCTTGATATTTATTATTCATTTCTATAAATTTCACATAATAATTCACTAATATCTATTGAATATGAAGTTGTTCATCTTAATCATTTGGATTGAATTGCAGAACTTTTTCTTATACATTCTTTTCTTTTTCAAAAATAAAAATCATAATCTTCATTTTTCTAAAATACGGACATTGACAATGTCTGTTGGCAGAGACTGCTTTTCTCTGATTCCCAGGTTCAATTTTGTGCGATTACGTTGATGAAAAAATTCAAATGATATCTCTGAAACAACGAATTTCTTGCAGATAAAAACTGAAAAATCTGTCAAATTCATGATAAAGCTTTATGAATAATCTCCAATGAATCAATCACGTGCATGTATGATTCTTGAGTTTCTACTAAAAGTGTCAGTTAATATTTCCGAGAAATATTCGTGGAAGAAGTTGATTTAACAGACATAAATATTTTTGCAACTGTATATATTAATAATACCAAATTTAAACTCTTTGCTTCTTTTCACACGTACAACATATCTACAAAATATCAGCTTTTAAAGCTGAACGGATGCGAAAAATCGTTTTTTTCTTGATTTACTTAGCTTAGCTCGTTCGATTTACTTAGCCTGTTTAGCAAACCGCTTTGAACATCTTAAGTATAAGATTTGTATTTTTTTGTTTATTATTATCATAATACTATCAAAAATGTTACGACTATCGTACCCTTAAACAGCAATTGCGTTCATATGAATTAAATGTAAAAGAATTTGTAAAAATATTGTAGAAAAATTATAAAAAAAGCAAAAAAATCTGTTTATTTACTATCACAAGAGTGGGAAGTACACTTTGAACTGTGATATCTTTTCTTAGATGACACAACTACTTATAAGTAGTTAGTTAATCAGAACTGCACAAGAGAAAATTATACGATAAAATCTTTCTCATTCGTTATAAAAAATTTGTAATTATCTCATATTCTCTCAATAAACTCAGTTGCTTTTTAAAGCTACGGCTGTCGTATTTAGTTTTTCAATAAGATTTCTATTAAAATTATATCTGCTTTTCGTGAGTTCAATTGATCCGACGATTGTAATCGACTTTAAATTTTAAAACTCTACGATTATCAAAACTTCAAGTTTTTTTGCTATATGTACACACATATAAAACATAATTCTAAGATCATCTCGCTTTATGAGGCGGTTTATGAAAAAAGTTATATTAAAATATAACGTATGCAATTGCTTACTCTGTCATTAGCCAATAAAATAACATACACAGATTAGTGAATAGTATGCTGTTCATTGAAGAAAGTTTGTAAGATGTTGAATTTTGGTTATATAAATTACTTTTTATCTCTCTCTACCTTATTTACCGATTCAAAAATGTAGAAACTAAGAACTAACTCAGATTATTAGTGGAATAGAAGATGGCTGGATTTTGTACTGCTACAATTACAATTCTTCTCTACTTTTACTAGTTATTACCATCACCAGGAAATAACTCTTATTCAAATACTTCAGTCAGTGCTGAAACACCATTATCATTTAACAGGTATGCTTATAAGATAATTGAGACAAGTCTGTTTTTAAGTTTCGTTCGTTCATTTGTTTCTGCTCTTAGACATCCACAATCACCGTGTACTGTCAAACGCACATCCGAAATTACTGCCACTACATTTCACTCGCTCTCATCAACGTCTACTCCAAAATCCAAAATGGTAAATTTTTATTCAAATAATCATCTATCAGAATGTTTTTCAATGAATAACAATAGACAAAACACATCTTCATTAACTAATTCATTTCGTTCTATTCTCTATCCATTTGTTATTCAACCAACGAAAAAGACATCCCATCCATGTACTAACGATGATAGTAACAGTAGTAGTAGTAAAGATGAATACATGACAAATTCAGAACTGACATCAAATAATTCAGTTACATCCGATTCGATGCAAGCAACAACAAGTGATGATCTATTAACATTAAACAACCAAACTGTATCATCCTCAAATACAAATAAAAGACCGATACTTAAACATTCCATTGATAGTATACTTGCATCAGAAACAACAATGAATCGAAAAAGACGTTTAATTGAATGTAAGTGAAATGATAAATGAAACATTTTACTGTCTCAAGATTATTCGGAAAAGAGTTCATAGGAATTTTTTTTTGAGAGTATTGAAATTTTTTCAGTTTCCTGTTTGTTTTTAATATTTTCCTATTTAATATAAATAGTACAGTATATATTCTCTTTGTTTTTTCTAGTAAAAAATAATGTGTCGAATAAACGAAAGAATCATGTTGGAATATTTAAAAATAGTTGACGATGTCCATATTGACCTTTGAATTGATATGTTGGAACTATTGTTCGATTTTGAAGATAACGTTTCGTATATTATAGTTTACAGTAAGAGCACATAACTCAAATCCATTTTATTTTCCATTTTCAACTTGAAACATTAAATAAATTTCTATTATTTCAATTTTTTAACTTGTTTAATTGGTTTTTACATGTACCAGATAGATAAATTGTATTTGATTCCAAAAATTTTTTGCATAATATGGAAACCAGCTTCTAATTTTAATTGGTATTGACAGTGCGAATATTTTTCTTAATATGAAAATGTTTCTTAATAAACATTATTGAAACTGTTTGAATTCACGTTTCTTTCTCTCTCTCTCTCTCTCTCTCACCTATCGATATCATCATCATCATCGTCAATGATATAAATTGAAGAACATCACGCAAGTGGCCAATTTATTGTTCAAGTGTGAGTAGAATAACTGTACACCTAGTGTGATTTTTCTGATCATAATCAGTACGAGAATAAAATTATTATTACGTGATTGAGAATGTTAAACATTGATTGTTTTACAATTTTTTTTTTTCTTTTTCTGCAAGATAGTGACGAGTTAACATTGTCAATTTGATCAATTAAATAAAGACCTCCCATCACTCAATATGTCAAAATATGTGCGTGAGCTGTTGATCTATTTTGTATTTTTATATACATGCAAGTTTTATCGAATATTTTGAGAAACATTGCATTTAGACTCAATTTTGACCACTTTAATAGCAATGACGAAGTATTTCTTTTTTTTCTGAACAAAATTTGTTAGAATTTTAATAGAAATAATGTGCATGTTATCATATGGAATAGACAATAGTGGACAGGCACTGAGAATGAACTCAGTTTCATACACTTGAATGAATGACTATGGTATATTGACGAAGATCTGCTAAGTATTGACAGACGAATATTAGGTGTATACTACTATTGAGTCCAGTAAAAACATTCGCAGATTTATTTAAAATCTACGTGATATATGCAATGGTAGATTTACAATGTGTGCGGTAACATGTACAGAATTTGGATTTTTAGCAGTAAAAAAGGTTTTTTGATTGTGTTTTCAGTGCTCGCTTTCACTGAAAATTTTCTTTAGATCCACCACTAGGTATATGATTTGTACTCTAAAAGAAACATTCGGTGAACTTCCTGGATCCTATTGTAATACTCCAAAAGTTTCGGAAAACTGTCTAAAATACCAGGAAAGTTCAAACAATAGATCTCGTACGCTATCACCAGACTTGTCGTGAATCGATATTCATTCCATAAACGCGCACAATTTGTTACTTATGACAACATCTTTTATGCTTTTTTCCCTAATAGTAGTGACCACTGCTTACCTACTGGGTGGAGTACACAAATTAGAATTCTTGTGGTCCCTTTCTATTTTCATTACTTTTGAACATAAAATTTGTTTTGGGGTCTCTCAGATTCGCTGCAAGAAATCTAGGAAGCCTACACTCATTCTACTTCTTTCAATTCGTCTCTACTTTTTCCCGCAACTTCAATCTTAATATAAAAATAGTTTTTCCCCTGCCTACATGATAAGGGCTTGAGCATCCGGCATACTGACACATGAGAAGCAATCCAAAATGAATAAAAATATTTTCTACTAAATAAAATGTATATGATAAACTTTATCTAGCGTTATCTTTTGATGATTTATTGTTTATAGCAAAAAATATTCAGACTGTCGAGTCACCACATCATTGTCACTATCAAATAAGTAGAAATAAATCTATTCAAAACTCGAGAGAAAAATATGTTCAAACCCTTTTCTAAAAGAAATATTTATATAGTATCAGCGCCACCGGTCTCGCTAAAAAAAAAGATATCCTAAAAAACGAGAAAAAGGCTATTTAAATTCCGGGAAACCAAAATTAGTTTCTATTAGCGGGGGTTTCTATTAGAAGTTATCTGCATTTGTCACTAAGAGAAACCAATTTTCCAGGAATTTAAATATCCTTTTTTTCATTTTGTAGGATACCTAATTTTTTCGAGAGTAAATCTAATTCGAACAAATGACTTACCTTACACCAAAACTGAAATTGCGCTTTCAGATGTGAAACATACGCTCATTTGGATAGAAAAATTCATAGATATTACCAATTTGTTTATTTGTTCATATTTTATTCGAAAAAAGATATACAAACGATAAAAAATTGAATAATATATAGAATAATTTAAAGCAAGAGGTCGGGAATCGATAGTCATATTTATTGATATTGAATGAAAAACGCTCGCTTTCAGCGTAATAGTTATGAAGCGATGATGTTGGTTTTGAATATAACCATAGAATCTGCCCAACATCTGAAACATCAGAGCTTTCCTCGAAATATCAAATTTTTATCTAACCGATATTTAGATTGATTGAGACTTAGCAAAGTTGTAATGTTTTTAATTGAGATCCACAGATGGAGAGAAAATGAATTGAAAAAGTACAGAACTGCAGAAAAACATAACTCAAGTATGAATAAAAATAGAATTACGTTCGAATAACGTGTTACATCAGATTTTATCTCGCATAAAGCCTATTCATCGTCACTCCGTATATTTTCTTTGACTTTTTATACAATTTTCTGGTACTCTGTACTGAATAAGAGGATTTCACCTACGATTGAAAGCAAAGATTTTATGATGTCATCAGTCATACGCAAGTAACTTCATCTATTCTCTTTGTTTCAGATATTGGACAGTCTTAATGGTTATATTTAAATCAACATCATAGATTTCATATGGCTCCATAACTATTACGCCATAAGAGAGCGAACACTAGTTCTTTCATATCTGGATTGTTTCATTCATATTAAATGTGGAGAATATCCACACAAGATATGTTTTGTGTACAAAGAGATATCTCTGAATCTGTTAGTTTTCTATTACATATTAATGATGGTCAATATTGTGATATTTTCAATCTTTTTTGTTTTATCACTCTGTATCATTAATTTTAGTATTAAAAAATTCTTGTAGACATTTTTGAACAAACTATGAAAGGAGAGAACTTGTTAACAATTATTTTATCATGTGAAGGAGAAGCGGAACGGTTTCTGAAGACGAATATTGCCTAAAGCTCAAAAATAATGTTTCTTGACAACATAAAATAAAAATGTATTTTTTTTTTGTAGTGAAATCCATTAACAGATCGTTGATTTTTGACTTAGAGCAATTGTATTTTTTTTTTCAATTTCATACAAAAAAACAATAATAATCATTATTATAGCGAAGAACATGTAAAAGAAAGAGAAAAAAACCTTTCATTATTTTTTAAAGAGAACTTGAATAAATACATTTTGTGCATGTATTAAGTGTTTTGATTGTTTTCAATTTTAACGCAATGGACAAAGAAGAAATAAAAAAAAAGCCTACTAGTTCTGATAAACATCAATTTCTTTTCTGCTTTATGTAAATGAAGAAAAAAAAAAGGAAAACAAAAAAAAATCTCTCTCTCTCTCGGTATATGTATATATATATATATATATATATATGTGAGTACAAACATTGACTTTTTTGCATAAATAAAAAACGAGATTGATTATACAAAAAAGTGTGTGCGTGTGTGTAAGGTATTGTTTAAAAAATAAAAAATAAAAAATGAAATAAATCGTGTTTTTCCGCGATATCCGTGATATTTCGCACAATTCATGAGAGAAAGATAAAAATCTTTTTCTTAAATCAGATTAGAAGCGTAAAGCTTCTTAAAATATAGCAAAGAAAATATTTAAAATAAAAACGATTAAGTGAACGATAGAGTAAGAGTACCATATATGAAAATAAGAGTGTAAAAATAATTTTTATTCGTATATACAATCATATCACATAATCACCATTTTGAGATGAAAGACAAACGAATAAAAACACAAAGTGGTATCCAATGACATACTGAAATTAAAATAAACAATACTAGAATATAATAGTGACTAATAATTGACTAGAATATATTGAATGATTTTCTAGAAATAGAATCATTCAACTTTTTATATTAGTGTAGTAAATTCTTACGATAAAATGGTTTTCATGAGCATTGTCTGGTTAAAAATTCACTTCTAAATCATTAATAAAATAGATTTATGATTTAATTGAACATTTTCCTATCATTATCATGTGTACAGAATTAAGTCTACATTGACTGTGTTGTTCATAGCTGATTGAAAACGAATCTATTGAATACTTTTGTAAATATTTAGTCAATAAAAAAAAACTTTCAATTATTTTAATAAGTATACAACGTAATACTTTCAAACAAACAACAAAATGAAAACTATAGTATTTTTCAAGTTTTGCTTCTTTTTTTTCTTCTTCTTCTATCAAACATTAAATACTTAATATCTGATTCAATGTGCACACACACTAGTGAATACTCAAGAATATTTATCAAGAAGAAGTTGACAAAGTTTCTATTGAAAAATATATTCAAATTGTTCATAGTTATCAACTTAAAAATATTACTGTACCTTTGTTTTCTTTTCTTTTCTTTTTTTTTATTATTTATTTAGACGGATATAAGACCGCGTGGATGAGAAAATGATACATTTGTTGTAACAGCTCGTTCGGGTGATGACATTGTAAATGTTCGCCGAATACCCATTACTTTATCCGAATCGATAAATAATGAATTATTTTTAATAGCTAAATCTTGTTCTAAAGTCGATTTTGAACGTAATAAATGTTGAACAGCATTTTCTTCTTGTCGTAATTTACCATGAAGATCACTGATACCAGCATGTAAATCATGAACCTCTTGAATAAGTCTAAAAATAATAAAAATTATTTTTATTAGAATAATATTTATAAATAAATAATAAAAAAATTAATTTTTTATTTTTTTACCTATGCATAGCGGGATCACGACATGATTCAACATTAGGTCGTCTTGTACGAGTTTCTAATCGTGTTTGAGCTACTTGTAAAAATGCTTCTTTATCAGCAATAGTTTTTTTCAAAAATTCAATATTTTGTTCAACATCAAATATTTCTTGCAATATCTACAATATAAAAGTAATAGTAACAAATAAATTTATATAGAAATATGTTTAATACTTTTTCCAAATGTGATTGTATTTTATTTTTGGCTGTTTGTTCTTCTTGTACTCGATTTTCAAGTGAAACATTAACAGAATTCCATTGATTCCACATATCATTATTACTTCCAGCCATTAATTGATTAGCCGAATTTAATAGTTCATCGGATTGTGACATTTCGGACATTGCACGACGAATATTATCTTCGGTAAATTTTGCCCACGATTCCGGTATTGAAACACTAAAAATTTTAAAATACTTCATATATTATAGATACATAATAATAAACAAAAAAAGTGAAAACTTACGTATTATCAATTCCTTCAATTCCTTGATAAAAGTTGATTCCTCTTGATGTTGTACCAAGATGATGTGCAGCAGAATCAAGTACACGAGCACGAAATTTATCAGCCGAATCTTTTTCTAATTCATGAAGTATTCCACGATTAAGACTAAAATAAAACATAATTTAAATTATTTTTCTCTTTAATTTTCTTGTTTATTTATGTTAACACGTACGAATTTTGAGTATTAAGTCGTTCCAACATTTGACGAAGTTTTTGTTGAGACAGTTTAATTGTATCGATTTCCTACGAATATTGCGAATTTGTTTTTTTCAAAAAAATTTTAAACTAATGTTCACTCATTCAAAACTTACCCGAATTAATTCACGTTCGACACCATCATGAACTAAATCAATGCCTAAAATATAGATCAACACATAAAATTAAAATTTTAATTAAAATTTTAAAATAATTTAATTACCTTGACGTTTTTCTCTTTCATAAAGATTTTCTTGTGCAATTCTTAACGGATTTTCTGTTTCTAATAATTGTTTTTCAACTTCACGTCGTTTAAATTCAACATCATCAATTTTTCTTTTCATTTTATCTTTTGTTTTTTCTAATTCATTTTTCCAAAATTCAATATCATTAATACGTTCACCAAGACGTTTTGAACTTTCAGCATTATTTTTAAATGATTGTTCATCTTTTTCTCGTGCTAATCGAATTGCATCCGATCGTAAACGTTCAGCTGCACTACGCACTTTATCCGATGCCAAATAATTTGTCATTTGTGCATTATACCAATCTTTTGGTGTATATCGTGTATAAAGTGCTTGTCGTGCAGATGGAAAAATGGGTGGAACTATTTAAAAAACAAGAACAAAATATAAAAATAGATAAAAAATGAATTTTAATATAGAATATGTCAAATACCTTTAGTTGAATCAATATTATTTAAATAATTTGAATTACTGAATGAATCAGCTGTACTTTGAGAAAGAGATACATTGGGTTCAACACGTGCAGATCGATAATAGGTTGATGGACGCCATGGTAATGAAAGTGAACGTGTTAATAGACCACTATATGGTGGAGCTGAACTTGTACGATAATCAAAATTGGCTATCGATGGTAACATAGAGCCATGATGTGGACGTCGACCAAAATGGGTATATTGAGCTGTTGCAGTTGAACCCATATAATCCATGATTGAAAAATTAGATAGTGGTTTTCAACTAAATTAAAAGTACTCCATTGTATAAAATATGTTTACTATAAAAAGTGAAGTTATTTTCAGCTATTTAGTTGTAGTACGGTCGGTTATTTTTGGATATTTCTGTATTTGTTCGTTTGAGACAAGATAAAATAGTTGTTGAAAAGAATAAGAAGATAAATGTGTCGGATTTTTGACTACTTGTTTAGTCTACAATACCAGTATTCTCTCTTTATACAAAATTTACACGATTCTGAAGATCAATCGATTATAGTTTACATGAATTTTACCTTGTATTGATTACTATACAACACCTCGGATTCTGACAACACACACTGCACAATGACTGCTGCTATCGGCAATAATATTTTGTGTGACGTTTATAAACTGTTATCACATATATTTTTCTTTGTTGTTTTCTCTTGTTGTCATTTACCAAATTATGAATTGTGAACAACATTTTCTTTCTCTCTTTCTACGTCTCTCTCTCTCTCTCTCTCTCTCTCTGTTTCTCTAACGATCTTTGCTTCTGTTGAACATCTATCACTTTTCTTCTTTTTTTTTTTCAACAATAAAAAAAAACTACTCTTTTTTTTAAAAGTCATATGGAAGACAAAGACAAAAAATGATCAGATTTTTTTTCTGATTTTTTCTTTCATGTTGTTGCTGTTCTTGAGAATGTAATTTTACAGATGATTTTAAAAAGGCGATTTGTTTTTTGCGTCCTTAGCAACATTTTTTACCTATATCGAAATATTCCGAAAATTTATTTCATTTAACTTTTGTTTTCATCGTTGACAATAGAGAAACGAAAAAAATCTAGTATTCTCTTTCTTTTTTTTCAAGGGAAGAGAGCAAGATAGCGCTCGTCTCTTCATTTTCTTGCTGTTGTGTGCGTCTGGATATACGGATGCATTTAGAAAAAAAGAACGTTGGCAAACAATATTATAGGCAACAATCAAAAAGCAAACGATTAAGATTTTGGAGAAGAGAAAAACTGAGTAACTAGCGTTTTTAAATCGATAAAAGAATGAAAATTGAAAACAAATAAGAAAATGGCCTTTTCTAATATGCTTCAATTTCGATCTTTTTCTCTGTCCCTCTCTCTGCTCAACAAAATCTTAGTTACAAATAAAAGTGTCAATAATAATTACTGTTCTGTTTCTCACAACACTTGATATAATTAGAGCCATTTTAACCCAGAGAGAACAAAAATCAGATTTATTTTCAGCACACCTTGGCCACTCTGTTATAGTAGAGTTACGGTTCTGTAAAAAACAATTTTATTTAGAGTATACCGCAGTGTGATTCCGTCATCCTTTTTCTGTATTTTGTTTCTCTTGCAGTTTTTGAATTAAAATATTTCCAAACTCTGAACCATCTTAAATTGAAGAGAAAAGTGGGTTCTATATTTTGAGCTATTCCTGCACTTTGTACGTTGTTTTGTTTAGGGAATATTGTGAAAATAAAAACTCCGAGATGGTGTGCGAAAGATTTTTTATGATGTGAAAGATCTGTATATGAATGAACCGATCACCTCTTTTTCAATCATACTTAAGAGAAGTCGTCTAATATAGAATTTGACATCCTTGCGGAAGAGAAGAATGAACATAATATGGATAGTACACTTTGAATCTATTTAAGAATGATTCTGTTCTCAGATCGAGTATACACCATTTTTACTAACTCTTTTTCTTGCTTATTATCTGTCCTGTATAAACGTGGTTATTAAATTTTTTCACAAAAAACACGTTTAAACGAGGCACTCCAAAGAAACGAAACTTGTACACACATTTTACATATCAGATATGATTTGATATGCAAAATCTTTTCGGTTAACTATTTTTCGAAGTTTCTTTGGTTTTCCCTGCTGAGTTGTGAACATTCCAGGATAAGTACTCTGCTCTAGTCCTGATAAATCAATGTTGAGTGGAAAAGATAACACTTAAAGAATAGAGAGAAAATTTCTTAATTCTTTTAACTTCTTACATTTTAATGCGTTTATTTTTTAATGAGTTCGTCTGAAACACGTTTGAACTTGTGTCTATCTTGACGGGTTTTAGTGATAAAACTCAATAAAGATAATAACAATCGTATGCCAACAATCATTAATTTTTATTTAAAAATCAAAGCTTTCCATTACAATCTGTAGCTAATGATGATAACTTACTAGAAAAATGAAGAATAATTTTATGGGTTGAAGTGACGCGCTGTTGTTTTGAAATGAATGCAAATAATCACTTTATTGATTCGATAACTTTACTAAATATTTTTCAGTTTTACTCTACCACTATATTGAAATAATCAAAAAATATTGCATGAGTTTTACTCGGTGTGTAATACAATACATTCTTTAGAGAATATTGACAAGTATGATACATCGAGAATATTTTATGGCAAACAAAAGCGTAAAGAAAGATGAGAACGGCCATCAACAAATGGATGAAAGTTATTATGACTTTAACCATCATACGATATGCATCTTACTTCTTTTCTTCTGTTTACTCTGAGACAGAAGAATCGAGCACTCTTATTCTAAGATGCTCACACTCTGTACGAGCTGTATTCTTCTTATCTCTACTACAGACGGACAAGTCAATCATCTCTTTTCTTTTCAGCTTGTCCGCGGGTAATACGATGACGCATTTTCAGCGTCAATGCTTATTTTCTCACACTTGTGAACAGGAATAAAAGCGAATGTTGCACTATTTTACAGGTCTCGATGGCTTCTATAAGAGATGCAAAAAGGTTTGAAGTATGATCTATCCTTCAGATACTGTAACGTGGGATCATGATAGTATCGAAGAGAGAACTGAGCTATCTTAGTGGTTGAAAGTGAAATGAAGAGATATTCTGAAGAGTAATGAAAGCAATTTAATGGTTTGTCCGGCTAACGGTACTCTTCTTTTGCTCTTTTTCAAAAAATTCTTGCAATAAAACTACAAACTAATCTAAGTTCCAAATAGGTAATTAAATAGATTAAACATTTCCCTATAAAATAAGAAGTGTCTCGGCTTTGGAACTTGATTCATTATGATAAT
>CAJNOQ010001486.1:0-31052 GCA_905250885.1 Didymodactylos carnosus | reverse complement strand
CCATTGGTGCCCCGGCGTCCAGCGGAGTCCCGGAGTCCATTGGAGGCGCGGAGACCATCCGACCCCAGGAGTCCATAGGAGGCCAGGAGTCCATAGGAGTCCAGGAGTCCATAGGAGTCCAGGAGTCCATGGGAGTCCAGGAGTCCATGGGAGTCCAGGAGTCCATAGGAGTCCATGGGAGTCCAGGAGCCCGCTTTTTCCCCCTTGGGTAACCTGCAGGTGGCGTATCTGACAAGTCTTGAATTCCAGCCATTAGCCGTGTACGTAACCCATTTCTGGCAATAAAATCTTTTCGACTTACGCGCTCTGTATACTTGAATGATCGACAATGCAGTAATGTTGTTGGTGCACACATTAATTTGTCCTTGATCCATGAAAAATGGCTTCGCATGTTGATTTCGATAGCGCCATTCAGCTGATCACTAAATCCAAGATTTTTGTTTTGGGAACCCCGCTTCAAAAAAATGGAATCTTCTAAGGCTTTGGATGTCCTTGAAATCAATGATTTTGGTATGATAATAGTATGTTATACTTCGTAATACTGATTCAGTATATCACCAAACCAAAAACAAAATAAAGTTGGTTTTGAGTTGCTGAGAAATGCTTTTTCGTATTCAGCATAATCCCGATAATCCCGAAGATTTTCTATTTTTGGCGAGGGGTATAAGCGTCAGAAGCCCAAGTTAACAACTCACAAAACAATCCCAGTTCAAAATCCCTGCGCCAGCTACTGTTTTATTAACCACAATTGTAAACAAAGCTAATTTTAAATCAGTAGTAAAATACGTTCTTCACTTAATAACGAACAGTGACAAATGTATGACGTTTAAATAATTCGCTTCTTTTTCTCCTTCCAATGTAATAATGTATTTAACGATAGCGATACCAGTGAATTGTAATGTACGGTTGGTGAAGTGAACGAGAAGAAGAAGAACAGAGAGCGAAAGCGAAAATGTATTGTAATTAAAGGAAATACGAAATTATATTTCAATGTTGAAATATTTTAATTTGAAATGAAATATATCAGAGTTGAGCTCCTGTCTTCTTCTCCTTCTCCAAATGTGCGAGAAGAAGAAGACAAAAATTTTGAGTTTCCTCCAGAAGAATAAGAGAAAAAACTGATTTGAACATGACATCTCGACACGAAGAGAATGTGTCTTCATTTTTCGTATTCCTGAGAAACAACTAAGAATTTTGAAAATGGTTCGAACTTGAGAACGAAAAACGGAACCTCAGAATCTTCTGGATTAGAAGAAATAAAAGATAACAGGCAAGCGGTCGTTACAATTACCGTCGTTTCCAAGCGAGATTCGTCCTCGAATCTCAGAAGTTACCAAGGCTGTCTTCTTCAAAACAATCGAGGCAGGTAGAACTCCAACCTCCGCACTAAAACAGTTTGAATATGTCGCATTTCGTAGAAAGACCAAAACGAAACAAAATGCGGTAAGATATCTGAAAAAACTTCAGAAAAAGTGTGTTTTCACTCTCTGTTAGGAATAACGTTATCCAACTGACGTGAAAAAGAAGGAGATCATCCAGACTTAGTCTTTTGGAAAAGACATATGCTAGTCATCTTCTGTAACTTATGGATTCTTCACCCTCTAGAAGACACAATAATCTAGCTGTTGGAGATAAGGATTTCAATTTAACAAATGAATTAGGGAAAATAAAAGAGATTTAGTCAAATGACGCTTGCTAAGACAGAAAGCTGCTAGCGTACATTAGAAACACAACTAACTTTGATTAGAATTAAATATTGAAAAGTTGTCAAGGTTGTTGTAGTTTTTAAATTGTTCCCATGTTCCTATTATTCAATGCACATAAAACTATTGGCATGGTCAAAAAGAAACCATGGACTGATTTTAAAAGTCATAATTTCAATAGTATTTGGTGTTTTAAAGGAACGATGGTCTCGACAACATTTTGTGTCTAAACTACATTCGAAAGACAATATTTCTATTTTCTGCTATCTATTCTGTAATTAATTCTATTTTATACGGGAGTGTTGAAAAATATCAATCATCCCGTATAAAAGTAGTAAGAAGAAAAAGAAATATTTACGATGTATTTAATATCTACAAAGTTATAACAGAAAATAGCTGATATTCATTAAACGCAACTAAACGTATTGTTTCTCGTCTCATTTTACAATGACGAAGTAGTAGTAGTAGTAGTAGTAGTAGTAGTAGTAGTAGTAGTAGTAGTAGTAGTAGTATTACCCAAAATACCAAAAGGTGTAGGGTGAAACAAAGAGTGTACAAACACAAAATAAAATAGAAAAAGTGTCTTCTTCGGTAGATAGTTTGTTCGATCCATCTTTGCTATGCCACTTGAATTTGTCAGTGTCTAACCCTCCAGTAACTGGTTTAAGTTAACCACATCATTGATTTCCATCTAGCATGCCAAGGGATGTGTTTTCATTACTTATTTCCCATTTCGATATTATTTTTCTTGCACCAATCTCGAGCACAAGATCTCACATGTCCTGTTATTCCTTGTGGTTTAAATTTGTTCATACAGTTTGGACAAGCGTAACAATTGTTGTCATCCTTTACTAAGACCTCAACAACTTTTCGTGGCGCTTTTCCTTGGTCAATTTTCTTCTCCACAAGCCGTCTCTGGTCAGCTCTCCCTTTATACTCTCGCATTATTTGCTCAATGTTTGTGTTGGCCGTGGTGATTTTCACTTTGGTGTTAATTGTCTCCCTCCAACGATCTCTGTCTTTCACTTCTCTTTTCCAGTTTCTCACATTGCATTTCGCCAGATCGTCGGTGACTTTGTCGTCCCAGCATTTCCTAGCACCAACATTGCCGGGTCTTTCCCGTTAGGAAAATACGAAAACATAACTTTCTTCACTAAAGCTGCTTCGCCTAGATCGTTTGCCATTCTATTTACATGTTCAAACCATCTGAGGCGGTTTCGTCTCATAATCTCTTCGATGGCTGGCTGTCCTGTAAGATGTAAGATCGTTTGATTTGGTACCCCGTTGCCTAAGTTCAGTCTCACTAAAGTCCATAGACATTTCATGTAAAAAGTGTCGATACGTTTCCCTTGCGCCGAAGTGGTGAATTTCCTTCTGCTTGTTTATTTTGCCATCTGAATCGACTTCAAATTTGTCGAGGGACATGATGAGAGTCTTTTTCACACTCATTGTAAGTCCATATTTTTGTGTGATTTTCTCAAAGGCCAGAACAAATTTTTCCAAATCTTCCAGAGAGTTGCAAAGTGCCACCAGGTCATCAGCATACATCAGTGACAGAATGCCAAATACTTCGTACCTTTCCCTTTTTCCATAGTAAAAGTCAGAACTTCTTAGGCCAGTTTAATCCCTTCTACGCCTGCTTCTTCCAAAACTTTTCGAATGATGAAATCAAAGAAGATGTTGAAAAGAAGTGGTGACGGTATTCCACTTTGCATCATACCAGTTTCTATGTCGAAACTGTCCGAAAAGTTCTCCGTTGATTCTTACTTTCGCTTTACTGTCTTTGTGCATTAGTTTGAGGAGATTTACGATTTTCTCTGTCAGACCATAATGTCTACAGATTTTCCAGAGTAAATCTCGATACAATGACGAATCTTGTCTCGATGTCGATAAATGTCTTCTTCTGCTCCTTACTTGTTCATGTATTGGTGCTCATCGTTAATGGGCAACAAAAGCAAACACAAGGGAACTCAGGCACAAGTTAATCGTGACTATGATGATCTACAGCGTCAACTCGATCGTTTCATAGCTGCGCAGTCACCACAGATGCTTCAAGTATCAGCGCTCGTATGAAAAGTGGCTGATGAATGTTGCCACAACAAGCGTCATTTAATGATTGACAATCTGTTTCAATTTGTCCAATTATGTTTCGTACAAGAACAAACATTACTTAACTGTACGTCAGGTGAAAAATTGCTTAATTTATTTGATCAAGAAGATAATTTGGGATTGTCGAGGTCAATAAATAAATCTCAAACACCGGAAGAGATAATGCAAAGTTTTACAAATCCGTCAAATCATATTGTCAAACGATATTGTACAACAGATGAAATAATAAACGAGGAATGTAATGAATATGTTAATAGAATAACAGCAAATAAAACGAAACAAAAAAGTTCAAAATGTCGCTATAAAGCTCTCAGTGGTTTAGCTAAACAACCTAAATCATATAATAAATTTATTAGTATGCAGAAGAAGTATATGAAACGTGTGATGAGTATATTTGGTACAACAACAGTTTAGTCCGTGTAATACAATTACGGTTATCAAAATCGGTAGAATTCTGTTTACATTTCTTGCCTTCCCATCATTATCTTTGCTTTTTTAATTATAATAAAGAGTTTATTACATATGGTACATGAAGTATTACGGAATTTTTTTTGCAGTTATAATGCCTATTTTCTAAGCGCGTTCAACTACTTTTTTATTAAAGCAAATTATTTTCGTAATTTGAGACGTTGAAGCCAGAGATGCGCAAATTTCAGTCATGACCAAGACTAAGACCCGACTAAGACTGATGATTTTCGGCTCCATGATCGATTTTTTTTCAAAAGGCGAGTGAGAGAGAAACACAATAGAAAAGCAGAGAGAATGATAGAAGAAGATGAGATTACTTCTCTCTTCTTTGTTTCTCTACTACTGATATCCAGATATATCTACACAGATACCAGAGGAGTATGTCAGCGTCCGGGGAGGACGAAAAACATTTTTCACTACTCGAGCAAAGCAAACAAGGCTATATTTTCCATCTGCGCTTCGCTCATTTCACCCCGTAGATTTGATGTGCTAACGTCTAGAAAGTATTTAGTTTGTTTGGAAAACCCAAAATTTGAAAAAAGTTGTCAGATATTGATTTATCGTGGTAAAAAACCGTTCTGGGGTTTTTCAAACTATTTTCTTCATTCCTAATCCAAATTCGAACGAAATTTTCTTTGAACACGTTCATCTCACCACATAGTGTCCACACTCTCACTAATCATAGTTTAATTTCCACTAAAAGAGCTTTTGAAATTTGTTTGGCTGTGACAGATCGTGGCCGATAGTTTGGTCACTGCAAAAGTTGTGACTTGCCCATCTCTGATGAAGCAGTGGCATCCGACAGTGATCGAAGCGTTTTTGTTATTGAAAGTGCAGAGGATGAAATTGTATTAAGCAAAGTGATCATGAACTGCAATAGAAAGTACTGTCAGACTTGGAGAAAAGAATAAACTCAAAATCTGTTTTCTCCTTATTATTAAAGTATCGCTTTCTAATTTGAATTTGTAGTTTATTCTTTTCTCCAAGTCTGACAGTACTTTCTGTTGCAGTTCACGATCACTTTGCTGAATACAATTTCATCCTCTGCACTTTCAATAACAAAAACTCTGCACTTTCATTTAAAAAAAAAAAAGTCAGAGATGTAACCGTTCCATAATTCTTAGAACGGGAACAGTGTTGTTCTGGAAATTTTCAACACCTATATATATGAGTGATTCTGATAAAAACAGTACCGTTTTTGTGAAAAAATTTGACCCAAAGAAAAGGTAAACACCTACGTTTTTTCTTATCATATGTCGATAGTGTGTACCTAGGAGTATGTATCACAAAACACGGGTTAGCAAACTACCACTACGTTTTTTTCCAGAAGTGGAAAACATTTTCCTCTTATCGGCGGCAAAACACCGTGCACTTGGTTGCTTTTTGAATACCTTTTGACAGAAAAGGTTAGAGAGCTCCGATTTTCGCCATTCAACAGAGGAGACTTGAAGGCATGTTTCCATAACCTAAATTGTTTTCAGAACAGCTTCAAAAACCTAGTGAAAGCGTACATTAGGTGAAATAGCTCATTTTTGCCTATTTTTGAGTAAAAATCAAAAATTCATAACTCAGTCAAGATCAATCTAAGTTATGTCAGAATATGAAGATGTATTCTCTTTCACCTGCTCAATACTATGCAGTTTAACAGAAGCTTTAGAAGTCGACAGAAAATACTCTGGTTTTTGAAAGGGTTTTCTAGAAACCTTCCGAAGTACAAGAATGTTTTTTACCATTCTCAAGTAAAACGTCATTTGGAACAGCTAAATTGAGTACATCTTGATATTCTGACATAACTTGGATTGATCTTGACTGAGTTATGAATTTTTGATTTTTACTCAAAAATAGACAAAAATGGGCCATTTCACCTAATGTACGCTTTCACAAGGTTTTTGGAACTGTTTTGAAAAACAAACGTTGCCACGAGATTCAGCATAGTCGATAACTTATGTTTTGATTCATTTCTGACAGTCCCAAACCTAACGGCAGAGGAGTCCTAAGGCTTCAAGGAAAACGCCTGTAGCGCCCAAACCATGGATTTTCGATATGTCGCTTGGATCTGATCTTGTAGAAAACACTTTGGACTATCTAGATGTGGCAAAAAGACTGATAGATTTCCGTGTAAAATTTTGAAGCTATAAACTGGTTTTTCAGGGATCCACTTAGAAATCCCTCAGAGATCAACGCAAAAATTTGATTTCTGCACATCATTACGTGTCCCGGCCTTGGATGCACTAGGGCAAAACTCCGATCTCGATAGCTCATTCCGTTCTCGAGTTATTCATGGCGCAATCCCCACACTATATTTTGAAATGGGTAGTAGTATTTGAAGTTCTTGCGCTATGATCTAACTTTTCAAAGATCTCTTAAAGAGCCTAGTTTCGAAAAAGATTTTTGAACTTTTTCTGTTTAGAAAAGATGCACTCAGATATTCTCTTTCCAATGGTGAAGACCTGAACTCTCTAGCTCTTTTTGTTCTCGACTTATTCAATAAATAATCGACCGCACTGGGTTTTTTTGATAACAGTGAAAAGGAAGAAACAGGTATGTAGAGAATTCCGTTCTCTAGGAAAACATTTTTTGGTCGGTCTAAATGCTATTTATGTGCTTCATTAAATTCAACATGTTTCGAAACCTCTACACTGTAATCTTGAATTAATTTCTAGTTTATAGAAAATCAACCGAAAAATCGCCGGGGATTTTCTAGTTTATAGAAATTCCTCGACGAATTTCCAGCTTTCTGGGAAATGTTGATTTTCTACTTTATAGAAAATCGACTTGATTTTCCATAAATTCGATTTTCTATAAACTAGAAAATCCCCGGCGATTTTCCAGAAAATCAATCGAATTTCTATAAATAATTTCCAAGAATCTGGAAATTCAAGGGCGATTTTCTAACAAACTGGAAATTCAATGAGGAATTTCCAGATTCTTGAAAATTATTTATGGAAATTCAACGGCGATTTTCTAGATTGTTGGAAATTCGATTTTCTATAAACTGGAAAATCCCCACGGAATTCCCATATGTACTCTTTGAAATTCGCCGAGCATTTTCCATAAATAATTTCCAACCTTACAGTGTACACTAGAAATTTGGCTTTATTCGCGCGTGTTATGTTAAAGTTACAAAAGAAACAGAAAAAAACCGGTTACGGGACATTTCTTCGTATTTTCTAGTTTTGTCCTTTATAAAGCAATCTTAGTCTTTGCTATTTATACAGGATCATCGTGTGAGTAGACAACACTTATGGTAGAAAAAGAAACTTTCTATCCAGTTCGGTTGGGGCGTGGTATAGTAGGTGGTTGCGGGACAAACTGTCAGTCAAATCTCACATAACTTCAGTAAAGTGGGAATTACTTAGTAGTAAAAAGTGATAGAAACATCGGGTTTCCGCTGTTGTCTATTCTATATATTTGGTCAACTTTTGGCATGTAAAGAATGCAAACTGAATAACTTACTAGAGCTATCCAAGACCATGTGGTTACGGGACAGAAAAAAAGATTTTTTCGGCACCACAAATTCTGAACAAGTTTGTGAAGAAACAGAACAATCGGTAACAATGTAACTGAGTAGAGCGAAGGAAATCCTATAAGAAAGAGAGAAAAAAATATATTGCTCCACATAGAATAACACAGAAAATAACATTTACAAAACCAAACACATTGAACCTTCAGAAAGACAACATCAAAATAACGGTGAAATATGAATGTTCTGTTTATAATTCGTTCACGGTTAAACATAGAAAAGTCGTACTTGCAGCGATTATAAGCCTAACGTTGTTGAATATATACGAGAAGTCCGAAAGCGATTCATCAAGGATAAGAAAAGAAACGCTTGGGACCATTTACTTCATTCGAACGGTACTATTTTTATCAGAATCACTCATATACACATATTTCTCAGACGCCTCCGTTGAAAAAACAAAAAACTTAAATATTACGTTTTCCTGTTACATGTATTGTCTCAAAGTTGAAAGTTTAATAGAGCGAAATATATCGGTACCACTTAACTTAGAAGAAGAAGAAGCATAACATTTGTAACATGATCTGTCTATTATTCTACACTAAGGCTCATAATAGTTTTAGACGTATCTCACTATAATTTACACAAAAGTGAGTTCCTTCTTCTTAATCAAACTCTTAAATAGAGCATAGAACTTTCAGTGTATTGTGCAACTTTCCTTATGGCAGCTGTTAATCATTCTTTGTCTTTTTATTTGTTTTTTGTTTTAATATATAATAGTACATCAACTATTACACATACTGTACACATGAGTAGAACAGAACAGTAAGAGAGCATTTCCCTTTTCACTTTTTTTCACTTTTTAGTGAATCAGCATTTAATGTACGGAAGGCCCTACGCTTGTTTTCCCGTTAGTTTTCCTGATATGGGACGGTCGGTACATTGCATGCTGATTCACTAAAAAGTGCCGCAAAGGGCTCGGAGACGTCTCATTTTCTTCAAAAATGTTTCCTCTACAGAATGGACTTTTTGCAACGAATTGTTAGACTGAACTCTGGAAGTTCTTTTTCTGAGATTTTAGTTTTCCAGGGACCCTGGTTTAAAGAGCTATGATAGAACCCTTTTAAACAGCACAGCAAATTCCAAATTCTATCAGCTGTTCAAATTTTTTTTCAAATTTGTTCCAGCTTGTACGGTCCACGAGAAAAATCAAAAATAAAGGTGGCGAGCAATTTTTGGAGCCATTCTCCGTTAAAGCGGCATAGTATTTAAAATCCCAAACACGACTGTCAGGCTTCGTTACGTTTCCAATTAACATATCTTGCAGAACTTTTCAAGGCGCATGGAATGATGTATGAATATTCAGAGAATCGTTAGTTTCATAGAGAAAAGTGACCGACAGTTCGAGTAGCATTGCGGCGACCTATGAAAAAATCTAGTATTTGATTCATAACGGCCGGTGCCAAGCTTCGTTAAGTTTCTTATTAAGTTAGTTATACGAAGTCATGACGTCATGATGATGCGGCCCTCAACTCTCACCTAAGCACATCACCATCTCTTGTGACAATTGTGGTTTATCTGAACACGAAAAGTTTTTCAAAAATTACAGGACAAATCATAAGTTTTTTTCAAGGGATAGATGGGCTTAGGGCAACATTTTTTGATCATGAAAAAGAAACCTTATTGAGTCCTCTACCAAACGACCTTATTTGGAATAGAGCACAGGTGCTCTGTGAGATATTAGGACAAAGACTTGTTTTCGCGTTGTAAACGCCAAATTGAGTTTTTAATCAAACGGTCTTCTATTCAATCTCTTGTGCTCAAGGCCAACTTTTTTAATATCGTACGAAAGCCTTTGTTGTAATGCATATATTTTACCACTAGTTTGTATGTAGCATTATCGGCGCACGTTTTTGAGAGTCGAAATAGTTGATCAACAACAATATCATAACATAATATTTTTACCATTTGTCTTTTTATTGCCACAAATGTGTTAGATGCTTCAATTCTACTAGTTGGTATATTTATCATTTGTTTCTATTCATCACTTTGTATCAAAATATTCAGAAAATTAGATGGTAGAATTTGATCCGACCATTTACTTTGTGTCGATGGGTGTTAAAAAGAGAGCGAAGCCCAAATATTGTTGTGATTGAGAATTCGCGACAGGAATCCTTTTTTTCTTCACTTTCATCTTCGATCGGTGAATCATTATTTCGGCATGGATACATTGCTGTTTCAATGAAGTTGCAAAGAGAACCTAATGACACCGGTACATATTGAACTGAACGACCTTCAACTAATTCGAATGGAAGTACGACATTGTTTCTCATCCATTGAACAATGAATCGAAAATAAATCATCACCAATTAAAATAAGTAGTAATAATAATGCTAATTGTGATCGATAAGAAATTAATGAATAAATAAGCGTTTCTTGAGTAGATTCATTGAATATTAGGTCTTTCGACGATCGACACTTATCGATGTAAATAAGCGTTGTCGAGTAGCTGTGTAACAGATTCCTACGCGGATCTGTCCAGGATCATTCGGAAAAAATGTCCAGTCTTCATTTCACACTGTCAGGATCGAATTCACAGTCTCTTTTAGTTCTGTTTTAAATAGTATTTATTTTTGAAAGGTTGAAAAATGAATGTAACGAGGCATGAAGACTCACTTTAGTACTATGTAAAGTATCAGTCAAAAAAAACGAACAGTTAACAGAAAAGAGAGGAAGACTTTTTTTGACAAATTTCTCTCATTTTTTGGCTACGATGCTATCATAGTCATAAAAAAACGATAAAAATGTCAGGCGCCTTCAAAAATCAGTTGGTATTTTGAATGTAACTAATATCTGTCGTCCAAGTAGGTTGCAATGTCTGGGTAAATTCTTCGAGCACTTTGAAAGGCAACGTCAGTAACATAACACTTCCTGATGCTGAATGACTATCAATAAAATGTATGTTTTAGCTTAACTATGTTTTTTAACCCTTTCGGGACCGGTGACGTTTTAAAACATCATTAAATTTCACGTTATCTAACACAGAAGAATTCGAATTTTTTCTCGTCTCTTCGAAGTAAACGTTTTATTATCGCCCTATACATGGCCCTTAGATTGCTACAAAGAGGAAGATTGACACAGAAATAAATTCAAGTGGATTAAGATCTCATTCATTTTTGAAAAGTTGAGAAATTTGTAATTATCGTTCGAAATAAGTCGGTCCTGAAAGGGTTAAATAAGGTATAAGATGGCAAGTGTGCACCTAGAACACAACATTCGCTTTATTCTAAGGTACACCGAGGAGTGAAAACTTTTTTCGATCGATTCATACATGGTTCGATAGAGCTCATCGAGTTGATCAAGAATATGTGGTTTAACATTTTCTCAGACCATGCTTTGAACAATTAGTTCAAAGTATCCATAAGTCCTAGCCCGTAATCAAAAAATGTTGCCCTAAGCCCGTCTATCCCGTGAAAAAAACTTATGGTTTGTCCTGCAATTTTTGAAAAATTTTTCGTGTTCAGATAAACCACAATTGTCGCAAGAGATGGTGATGTGCTTAGGTGAGAGTTGAGGGTCGCGTCATCATGACGCTCTGTGGTATTTGCCTAAAACAATTTTCGGAAAATTTCAAAAATGTAAAACGACAGTTTTGTTCAGAATTCGATGCTGATTCCGAAAATGTATAATTCATGCCAATTTATTTTAGGACGAAAAGTGACCATTTTGGCACCAGTCCTTTACAAAAATTTCTCTGGCTTTTTAGAGACATTTTCCACTTTCTATCGGTATGCTCGGTTAAAAATGACATGAAATAGTTCGGGTATAAAATTCCGTTAGAAGGGAAATAAGGTGTCTGAATAATCATTTTTGATAGAGTTGACTGTTTTGAAAGTTTTAAAAGAGCATAAAAACTCATTTTAAGCCAAATGAATCATTAAAAAGCTCTACATCTTTTAAACTTAGAATGAACGTCTCAGACCATTGATAAGCATCAAAACACTGAGATACAAAAGTGTTCCATTTAATCGATCTTATCTGTTCTGTACCTATAGATAAAACTTTTATCTTAAGTGAGCTTGTGTCTTATTCTTAATATCTTTCGATTTGTTTTTAGTAGTTTAGTTCAAATATTATTTTTCTGCGTATTAATGGATAAAATACAATTAAGGAAGGCAAGAAATAACAAAAAAGAATGTTTTTAAAAAAAACATGTATATCAATGATGTAGTTAACAGAGAAAAAAACAACCACACAAAGATGCACACGTCAAGTACAATGCACAAAATATTTTATTTACGAACAATAGCAGCATTTCTTATACAATCATTACAACAAAACAAACAACAAACAAAAGAGAAAAATAATCACCAAGTAATAAGGAACAATAAAACGGTCTTACATACAGTTAATAGTTATGTACAAATAAAAAAAGATTATTATCAAAGTTTAATTAGCGAGAAAGAGAGAGATAGAAAGACACACTCTCTCTTATACACACACACGCATACACACATCTGTAGACGAAAAAACAATACTAGTGAGTGAACAAAATAAAAGATCATAATTCGTTCAAAATCGAGATTGTTTTGTTTTTACCGAACAGAAAAAGTTTGAACGTAAACGAGAACAAAAAGAAATCTATCTACAATTTATGACTTGTAAAAAACAACAAAAAACACGTACAATTAAAATTTTCCATTTGTAATCGTTGTTGGTGATGACGAAGAATTTGTATTCTTTTCCGTTGTCCGCTGTTGTTCCGCTTTGCTTATATAAACATTCAGTAATTTTAACTAAAACAAAAGATTAAAAATACGATAAAATCAAGTATTCAGTAAAATAATATCCTTGTATACTTCAAAATAATATTAACCCAGTGAATTATTGCAAAGACAGAAAATAAATATTCCATTGGCACAAAAAAACTTAGAAAGCATTCAAAAAGAGAATTTAGCAAGATATTTATAGTCAAAATTAGGTCTGGAGATCATTGATGTACCTTCCCGAAAAAATGACATATGAGTCATCAGAAATGTGGTAGATAAAATAAAATGATTGCTTTTATCAATCTTTAACATGAAACTTTATCTCTGTTTACTAGAAAGAAAACTGTCTTATCAACTGCTTTATAATCTTGTAGGAAAAAATTTCTCACCGTACTCAATAGAGCTATTAATCCCTAAGTAAGATACAGTTATTTGAGTTTAGTGCAAAGTGAAAATGCTGTGATAAGACTTCCAACGAGAAACTCGACGACAAGCACACAGCCACACACACACTACAGATAGAGACTGTTTTTCCGTTAGTTATTTCTGAGATAAAAAGAAACGAAAACACCAAGCGATTTTTGTCCATAGTAACGAACAGCTAGAGATGTTAGCTGTGCCATAGACAGAAATACTTTTTGGGATAAAAACCATCATTTTCAACAAAAAAAATCAGCTTTTTGGCAAGTTTATGAAAAGTCTCGCATTACTGCCGCTACAGATTCGGTTTTGACTTTTTCAACGCTGCTGATTACTTTTATACCAGCTAACATCTCAACGATCGGCTAAAATGAAAAAACCAAGCAGCAGCACAGTTTTTTTCATAGATAGACAATAATCAAATTCTTTTCGTTGTTATCTCCCATATTGTTTCTTTTTTCGACTTAAAAATGAAAACTCACCAGAACTTCTTTCGCAAATTTCTGCAATTTATAGATAAAGAGAAATGTTTTCTGCTTAAAGATAAACTATTGATGTTACTTACTTTACTTGCACTTAATTTTTGTAAATATGTTCGTAATGATTCACCAACAACCAAGAAAACTGCCACTAAACAAAATACAGCTGCTTTTCGCACACTCGAGGTTTCACTATCCCATGACTAAAGAAAAAATATAAATCTGTATTATTTCTTTGAAAGACATTAGATTGTTTATCCAAGACACTGCAACACATGCTTGACTACCAAAAAGCAAAGCGTCAATTTCAATGAAATGGAAGCATTTTTTTGTAAATCACGAGAAAAAAAGCATCGGCATTGGTTCATGTTTTCATGCGTTCGTATGTAAAGAAAATATGCCCGTCTGAAAAAATCACCCTTCCATTAGTATGCCTAAATATCGAACGGGATTTCAACACACGCGCTCTAGAAAAAAAATTGCTGCACACAACCAAACTTACGGCACCAAGATCACGAGAATGCATATCCCAAACCTACGAGAATATGATATACTCGAATCTAACAATTCACCACATACTCTCACACCATACAAAAACAAAATAAGATGATCAACACTAGAAAACACATGTTGGTCGAACTCTGGTCTACAACATTATAGATTTCTACTTTTTTTTATGACTTTCAGGAATAATATTAAAATAAAACTTCTATAAAGATAGTCAGTAAAACGTATGACATTAGATTTCCCTGAATCTTAATGTTGTTGATTTATAAACTTATTTTCTTTGAACATCTCGAATAGTTGACACCTTTTAACATTTAAACTTACAGCAAGTAATGGTGGAATCATTTCTGGCATTAATCTTGCACAAACATCTTTATTCATTAATTCAATTGTTTTTTGCAACATTGTTATGGCTGCTTGATTCATTGGATATTTAGCTGTTTCAATAATTGGTTTTAATACACGTACACAATCTTCTGAAGGCAAATATTCAGCAGCTGCTAATGCAGCAGCCTCAGCCGCCCGTGTTATCTAAATATGATCAATGTTACTCTATTTTTACTCGATACAAGACAATAGTCAAATGATATATACATCACTTTCGGTTTCACTTTGTGCCTTCAATATTCGAATGATAGTCAACTCAACATAATTCATAAATAAATCAGTATGATGAATCAATAGTTCACGAATTATTCTCAAACTAAATACTTTCCATATTATCTAAAATACTCAAAAGAAAAGATAATGTATAACAAGATCATTAAAAATTCGCACACCTGTTCAACTCACCTCATCGTTATCATCATCTAAAATATGTGTCAAAACATTTAATGTTTTTGTAAATGCAATATCCCATGTTTCAGTATCATTCACTTTGGAAAATTTTAAAATACAACGCATGGCATTATGGCGCTGTTCTTTACTAGAAAAACAAAAAAAACAGAGAAAAAACTATGACTTTGATTAGAATGAGAAAAAAAAATTATTACTTTGATGATGTATTATTGATAATGTCAAGAGATGAATCAATGGCAGCTGTACGATCAGGGGCATTCAATATACTCTAGAAGAAAATATTAAATATTAAATGGAATAAAATTAGTTAACTCATATACGTTTATCACTCTTACATCTGACTGTTCTGTTGTATTATGTGAATTATTTGATCTATATAACTGTGGCGTATATTGTCGACCATTTTTCACAGCCATATCTAATAAAAATACTAGATAAAGTTCGATAATATTTATTATACTCAATCATACCTTGAAATCCACTATCTTTTAATGAGTTTGAACCAGTCAATAACTCGTCATTTCTATGATTAATATTCAATGCTTGCATATTTTCCATAAGAACTCTCATATCAGTTAAATACGTCGTTTGAGATGTTTGTCGATATGATTGTTCATGATTATTATCAGAATTTAATAACGAATTCACTGATGTTGTCATGGAAGATAGACTGCCACTGTTTGAATGTTGAAGAAAACTAAAAGTGAAAGAAAATGTTGATTGAAAGAGTAATCAACATCTGGGATCTATTACTTCATATCTTGATTTGAGGGTGTTGACGAATACTTGTCCGTTACCGATCGAATAATTTTAGAAGCGGCAGCCTACAAGTTACATGTTTAAATTTTAAAAAATTCTATAAATTTATTTATTTTTTTCTATACTTGATAGGTATCTGGTAGACTGGTTAACATAAGTGTAAATTCTGGTCGATTTAAATTGTACAATGCCAAAACAACACCTTGTGCTGCCTAAAAATATTAAACGAACTCAATTGCACACGTAATGATTTCAGAATGATAGTTGTTGAAACTTATGTAACATAAAATAACGGAATTGTCATTATATGACTATTACAGTTTCATTAATGTATCCCAGGAAGAAAACATGTAGTAACTATGAAGTTCTACAGTCAACAATTGACTGGGATGTGCGTATAATATTTTATGGCTATGATCTGGAAACAAACCTTTCTAACTTCATTTGATTTTGGTTCCACTGACCAATTCATTATTTTAGATAGTGCAATTCTAACATCAGCATTATTGGCAATGTCAACAGGTTCCATATGTTGAATAATTTGTTGTAAATGTTTTAATAAAACTTCTTTTGCTTTTATTCCAGGTGCTGAAGAATTATCATTAATGAAACGTGTTAAGATAGTAAATTGTTGATGGACATCAAATGATTGACTAAATAATACAATAAAAAAACGTCATTTTTAATAATCATAATCAGACCAGTTTAACTCTCACTTACTTGACCACTTTTAAACAATTTTTCAGTTTCTTATATGTTGATTCTAAATGATCATTTCCCAATCGAGTCAATAATTTTGTCAGTAATGTATAGAGCCACTCATTTATCTCTCGCTTGTAACTGATAATAAATTCTGGTAATACATCAAGAAAGACTGTGAATACTTGACTATGAGGATCATGAAAACGTTTTGAAAATGTTTCTGTTATCCGTTTGATTTCTGGTCCACTAAAATATTTATTATTATTATGTCTTTAAATTAGAGATTTGTTCTTTTATATTTTTTGTATTACCTAAAAACTCGACCAGAACGAATCATATGATGAAGTGTTGTTAAACCTTCTTTACGTTCTGCCCATTCATTACTTGACATTCGGCGTAAAACATCAGCAACATCCTAAAATAAAGAAAGTAGATAAATACATCATAGCTAGAAAGATGCAATAACAACTCTCAATACATATAACATGCTCGGTTCAACATCAAAGTTCAAGTACAATTAAGAGATGTTTTATGACTTGAAACCGAATGACATTATTTTTGTTTAAAAATATAACAAAATTCATTAGAGATTATACTATCAAAGTGTGTTTCTCTAAATTTTTGCCATAAAATATCTTTTAATCTTTAATAATCATGCATTATAAACACACCACAAATTAAGAAATGAATTACCGTTGATATTTGATTAGTAAATATTAAATAGTTTGTCTGAAGGAGAAGAATGTATCAGAATTCTTTCAAGTTAAAGTTTTACTCTTATCAAATCAACAATTTCTGAGCTTTCATTAATACTGGTATTCGTTACGAACTAATTGAACAAAGAACTATTCTTACCTCTTTATCAATCCATTCTCTTGAACTATGAGTAGATAATCTTCTTTTTGAACTTTTCGACTAAATATGAACACATACACATATAATTAGTATTCATCACTAAAGAACTGACTCTCTCTTCTACTCACTTCTAATGAACGTTCTGAACATATACTTGATGTTTCCGATGCATTATCATCGCTGTTAGCGCTCCATACACCACGACGTTGACTAGACACACCAAAATGATTTGGATCATAGTCACTTTCTTGGCGCATTCCATATGGTCCTAAAAATACAACAACAATAACTGTAGAGAAGAATAACAACGACACAGTTTAACATTTTTTATGTAGTGAAGAAACAAGAACAATAAAAATTCTAATATCAAAACAAAATATCTACACATACATACAAGAATAACATGTAAATAAGCAGACCTACAACACTGAAGTGTTGACGGGTAGAGGAGTTTTTCGTACATCTCTAACAAATTTTGTACTGAGAGTAGGCAGTAAATGAGGGCATTTTTTAAGCAATTTAACAGAAATGTTCTTTTCTTTAAGAATAAATTTGATTAGTTAGAGGTAAAAATAATTTGTACCTTCCTCTTTAAAAGAAACCTCTCTATTATCCATACTAAAACATTTAGAAAATGATTTTACAAACACACAAACGATATGAGATCTAGTGGTTTATTATTTCGCTAAACTTACTTACTTCCTGATCCTATATATTTATTTCCACTAAACCTTCTTTCGATTCGGCTTTTATTATTCACAGCTATAATTAGATATCATAGATCTCTTTTTACTCTTTCTGATTGTCTTTTTTTTTTTGTATGTGTGGAATTGAAATACTAAGGGAAAAAAAAGTAGAAAATTAAATGCATACGTGTTCTTCCTGGACTTGATTCTCTACTGGATATTTTTCCTGGCATTGGTATTCTTGAACGACCATTTGTTGGTGTTCGATTATTATTATGATGTGTTAAATAATGAGATTTTAACGTAGGCGATGTTGAACGACTTCCTGGTTGTGATTGTGAAGTAACTGGTGGTCGAGATCCAGAAGACGCTGTGATAGTCGAAGATGATTTATATGCGGATTTCGATTGCACAGGACGTGGTTTAGCTAAATTTAGAAAATTTTTTAACTTATAGGAAAACAAAAATATATGATAAGGTGCCTATAGTTTACCTAATGATGGAGCAACTGGTGTTATTGAAGCTAAAAATAAAAATCATAAACAAATAACGGAAAAAGAAGATAAGAAAAAGCTTGAGTATTAAAAGAAGCGTCACGTTTTCAAAGCATTAAACTTAATTGCGCTCGATTAGTTAAATTATTTTCCCGATTTAAATATCATTCATACTCGAAAGTGAAGTATTATCAATAGATGAATTATACAATTCAGCTTCATTTGTATCATCATCAAATGCTTAATAAGAAAAAATGAAGATTAGACGATTATTATTGGTAACCAGACGGCAGAACCACTTTACCCGGATTTGACTCTGTTAGATTGAGTCTTATCTCGTTTTGATGTAGAATTTTGAATATTATTTGGATTTTACTTGGCTACATTGGCAGAAAGGCCTTATTTATCTGGAGAAAAGACCAAGAAAAGTTTCGCTGCGGGAATTAAACTCTGCTTTTTTTTTCAGTGATCTTAAACGCATAGACTAATATGAGATATGTGCGGTGAGACAGACGACTGGATCGGGATAAAATGCTAACTTTTGGCATCAAGAACGCCAAGAAACCTCGATATGTAAATTGTCTTTTGTTCAAAATAGCGAATTAGTCCTTTAATTATATAGATATGTCACGTTTTTCAAACGAATATGCTTTGCTTTGATTAGTCTAGCGCAAACTTTTCCCTTGTTTGCCCTTTTTTCTGAAAATGTCACTTTTTTGGAGTCTAAGTAAAAACCGCTTTGATTCATGGAGCTTAAGCTGACGTTTTATTTCGACGAATTGAGCTCAAAAAAATATTTCCTTGTGTGCTTGCTTGGTCTTGCTACAAAAACTTTTACGGAAAATTGCACCTTCTCGAAAAACTTTCTAAATTCGCTGCTGCTTTACCGTGAGTCCCCTTTAGAAACGTTTCGCCGCCTCTGTCGGTAGCAATAAACACCTCAGACGATCACACGATAAATACTATTTTAATCTTACTTGTCATGGAGAGTGCATTATTTTTTGCAAGATTTCTTGACGCTAATTCATTGGCACTTGAAGAACGTCCTAATGCACCAGGTGAATATTGTTTATCTATAAAAATATTGTTTAAAATTAATAAAAAAGAATTTATAATTTACGGTGAATAAACTAACAACAAATACATACCATTTCCTGATGGATGTCTAGATGTAATTCTAAATGAATGATCACAAAATCATAACAAACTTATTATTGATATTTTAAAATATCGCTCTTACTCTTTTGCACTTCTCAATCGTCCATTACTTGCTAATGAATGTGTACTAGATGAATTACTCATTTCACCCTAAAAGAAAAAATATCAGAAAGAAAACATTAAACATTAGAAACTATTACTAACTGTTTAAAAATCAGTGACTGTAGTTATTTTATGAATTACTTTCGAAGAGAGATAAATGATGACCTGTAATTTTTTTTGTTATTCAAAAGACTACTTAAGTAAGACAAATTTAAAGATTTTCTTCGACGATCGAGTTTTTAGAAGATTTTTGCAATACTCGTTAGCGATTCAAAACTGTTTCATAAGTAGATAGTCTCGAGTGTCCTCATTAAAATAGAAGTTAAGCAAGATCTTCATCCTTCATAATTTAGGCGCGGTATCAAATTCCTGGAAAGTTCTAGGACTGGTTAATTATTAATCAAAATACACTTTAAAATCATTTGAATATGGATTTTCGATCGTGCTAAGTCTTATGGCAAAAAAATCACAACTAGTAAAAAATCTATTTCTATCAAAATCCTAGTTCAAGAAATTCTGTTATTTATCAGTATTCAAAAAGTGACTATAGCAACTGGTTTTTTATACATAGTACACTAGTTTACCAAAAGAGTTTTCTTCTTCGATGCGTCTAATGTATCTAATAACTTATGAGCTAATTGTGGAAAATTTTCACGAAACAAACCAAATGCTCTAAATGAAAAAATAAATAAATAATATTAGTCTATTGATTATGAATTTTTTCTACTTACTTTCTTGCACCCTGTCTTGTTTCTGGATCAGCATCTGATAAACTCTTTTTGATTACATCATGAATTAATTGACTATGTTTATCTAATTGGGTACGATCCCAATGATTTAACATGTGTAATAATAATTCACATGTGTGCCTGAAAATAAATTTTAATCATATTATTAAAATAATAATGAAAAAAAAACAACAAAAACAAATAAATAATGTTCACATACCGTCTTATTTCTTTTGATTTTGATTCTGAACTTGCTAATATAAGTGGCACTAATTTGGATGATTGAGTATTATCCACAATAAAACGCATGGCAACAACTGCACTACTTGCTATTATTTTTGCACTATTTTGTATAAGATTCATTAATGCTGGAATAACATCTTCAGCTGTACGTTCAAAACGATTTGTTAATTTAACAGACATAAAACTAAAAATAAAAGAACATATTAGAAAAATCAAGCAACAAAAAAAATGTTTACATTTTGCTTACGCCAATGTAATGCATGCTTCTCTAACAATTTGTGAACGTAAATCTTTAACTGTTACTGCTAATGGTAAATCAAGTTGTCGAATATTTTTAAAAAATTCATCATAATCCAATGCACCACTAATAATAATTGATCGTAATCGTTTTAACTGAAAAAGCAATCCGTATAATTTAATATGTGTATAAGATACACAGACATAACACACATACAGTGTCTATTCTTTTCTCCCAGTCCGTATTCGTATCCGCCAATGTATCACGTATATTTGATAATTGTTGTTCAACATCTTTTCCAGATAATAACTAAAAAAGAAAAATGATTACTGACGTTATTAGTAGATAAATTTTTATTTCAAATGGACATACTTGAACTTCCGATGTCGATTCAAATGCTTCGAGAAATATCGCTTCATCAACTGCACCACTGGAAGCAGCTAAGATAAAGATATAAAATTTTATTTAAGAATAGTCAAAAATAATTATTATTTATACAAACATCACATGAACAACATACACTACAAACTATTATTTGTCAACTTGGATGTTGAGGTGAAAATATAATATGATAATAATTGATACTACATGTTACAACTGAATTATAAGCTTTTGTGGAAAATGTATGATCAGGGATGTTTTATTGCCGCTATGGTAGTTCAGATTACTAAAACGTACAGCCCCTTTAGTGATCAGCATTTTCTCATTCTTTTTCATTACATTATTCTATAGAAAATGTTTTTATTACAATAGTGCACCAGTCTGCGATTGCAACTTTTTAATAAACGAGAAATTAGAAATTTTTTTATAAAGGATTTTACTTTAAAAAAAGAGAAAAATGACGCATTAAATACGGTAAAACTTAAGAGTTTAATATACTTTCTAAAGGTTTATCAAGACATAAATAGCTTTCCTGATCGTTTTCATTAGCTATATTGCCATTTCTGTGATTGATAACAATATTTTTGGATTTGAATAGATGAAAAGCGATGATATAAAAAATAGTTTTATCTTGATGCTTGAAATGTAGAGATACTCAATGCTCACAATTTCATATGAGAACTGAATACATGATTTTTCATTTATTATCAACTGCATGCATTTTCTCATTCTTATCTGGTTACTTCGAGAAGAAAAAACAAAGGACTACATTCAACAACATCAAGTCAACGTTTACAGATAGACTCCTACAAGTCTATTTGTCAGGCGTCTAAAGGGTGAAAGTCTTTTAAAAGAATATCTCCCTTTTACCTTCCTCATTTTCATCTGTTTTTCTAAATTTTTTAACAATATTCAGGAGCAAAAAAAAAGAGATCGATTCAGACGCCCGTTTATACATCAACTATCAATCACTAGTTTCCTCGTCTACAATACAGGAAAAGGGAAAACAAAACTATCATGCTTCTGGGCGTATAACAGATAACAGCAAATTGCAAAATACATTAACAAATACAACAAATAGAGACACAGAATATAGAAGAGGTGAGAATAGAAAGTACCAGTTACACTATGTACAACATTTGGATTTTCACCTGATGTTGTTGTCACACCTGTTACAGAACTAGGTAGTTGTGAACGAGATCGTGGCAACGGATGAGGGATACCAGAAGATGAACGAGATCGACGAGATGCTAAAATAATCGATGTTGTTTAATCAAATCGATTTCTGTTATTGAAAACTTTACAAATCGATTATTGAGTAGATGAGAAAATGACTATAACATTGTATTTTGACTTATTTGTAATTCAAATTTAGAATAGAACAAGAAGTCTGACATTAGTTGAAAACAAAAACCAGTATAAAAAAATACTCCCAGTACACAGATATAATATATAATTCACTAACCAGCAGAACTTGTTCCAGCCGATGATGTTGACCCTAATCGCATAGTTCTTGATCGTGTATCTGTCGATGTTCCATTATTGCCAATTTTCGATTTTACCGTTGTTGTACTACTCGATGTTGGTTTTGGACGTGCTAGAAAATAGATCAAAGAAAAAATAATCAAAATCATAATTAATATTCACAACATACGAATATTTCATCAATTACTCAATTATAATAGCAGTTAATAATACTTACGCGGTTTAGCAGCAGTATTCATCTTAGTTAATAGTAAATATAGTACATGTCAATTTCTTAATTACTATCTTTGTATTGTTTTTTTCGTCTATCTAGTAAAGCATCGTATATACGTTGTGCTGTCTTAGATGTTACAGTCGAAATCTTATTACTATTAAAAGAATAATTTTACTACAATTGTGTAAAAGATGAAAAGAACGCACGCACATGGATATAGAGAGAAGAAAATATTATTAGAAAATCTTTTTTTTTTTTTCTTCTTCGTTTCACATAAAAATGACAAATAGAATGTGTTAAAGATACCATAATAAAACCGCACACGTCTTTGTTAAGTTATAAAAATAGAAAAATTCTTTGACAGAAAAAAAAAGAATTTTTATATTTTATGACATTGAGAGTTTGTGTTCTACACACGTTTTGATTGTTCAATAATGAATCAGGTGTAAATGAATGATGAAGTATTGATCTATTGAATAATCCGATTTATTATACCTTAGATTAAATATTTGTTAGATATTTAGTTTAAATAAATTTCGAAAATATCATCTTCTAAAGTTGAAGGGTGAAAGAGAAAAAAAAAAATTGGACATGAACACTTGAAAATCGTATCGTTAGATGATTTATTATGCAAACACTACAGTAGTAAAAAGCTCTTCTTAAGTGAACAAAAATGTTTTGTTCGTCTATTATAGAGAACATTATTATCGTCTGAAAGGTCCCTTTTGACAAAAGATATAGATATTAGCCTCTTTTTTTCCCATAAAATCAAGTTTAATACTTAGAATTTTAAGAAGAATTCGTATGTACAATTCTAGCTTTGTGCAAGAATTGCTTTTATGTTTTGATAGTTTAAGTTTCAAAATAATATAATAGGAAATTTATATTCTCGATTTTCGTTCTGGTTTGAGATTAAAGCTTAAACCAAGTTTAAGATATTCAGTTTCTTATCGCATTATCTCCTGTGAAAAGGTCTTTTTCAATGTTGTTCATGTCTTTTGCTTAAATGTATAATACATGATGGTGTTGAGCAAAGGTCAACTTCTTTTGTGGTGGTTATCTCATAACGAAAATCATTATCTCGACATACAAATTCAATAGATTTAAAGTATAGGTCTTCCTTTTCTATTTCATGTACGATAGATTGAATTTGAAAACTGGTCTTTATATTGTTTAAGATGTTAAAAAAAATATTTCCTCTCTTTGTTTGATAACTTTTGTGATATATGACAGAAGTTGCACACACAATAGACGAAATCAATGAATCAACGAATGACTCTACGAATATACAGTGAAAAGGATATATACGCAAAAGGATACAGCAAATTAGAGAAGAAAAACTTAAATTAAAAATATAATAACAGCAACAATTATCAATATAATTTGCTGCTTAGTTTTTCATTTTTAAAAATGATCTCGCAACAGTTCCATAGAAAACTTATGAGGAAATATTTCCAGATGACCAAATAATTTTGATATTTAAACACAGTGAGTTATCGACTTGTAACGCGATGACGCATTGTTAACGCCAATGTTTATTCTGTCAAGAATAACAGTAAATGTTACATTATTTAATACATCTCAATGATTTCTATAACTTATATATGAAGTTTTGAGGTAGTACTTATCATTCAAATACTACAACATTTATACGGTCGGTGATCCGATAATTAAAAAGTGAAAGTTCTTTTTAGCGGCCATTGAAGAGTTATAATTTTCTCTAAATGGAGCCAATATTGACGATATATCTCAAGTGTACAGTGCAAAGAACAGTTATTTAAAGAATAAATAACTAAATAGCTCATTCATATTTGTACTTTAGGATGTGTGAAGAAAAATTTGAATGAACGTTACTGGTATTTACAAATGACTAAAAGTAAAAAATTTACATTATCGAAAGATTACTGATATTAAGGCCTGTGATAGATCACTAAACTAGTAGTCATGAGAGAGAATGCTTTCTTTATTATTGAAACTACACTATACTTTGACGAGAATAAGATACAACGTTTTAAAAAAGTAATAGGCTGTCCTTGACTAAATGGCGTGAGCACTTTATCATTCAACATTGTTTAACTTCGAAAATATATAAAATGTCTTGGTAGAGTGAAATTCATCCCAAATTCTCGCATGATCGTTACAGATATCATATTCGTAATCAATGTGTCCGACTTGACATAACTTGTCATTTCTGTCTAAGTCTTACATCTAGGATTTTGAAGCTAATAATAAACAGGGAACTAATTTTATATATATTATTACGAACTTGATTGTAAACTATAATCTCCTAGACGAATAAATCTAATCAATTATTCTCTGTTGTCAACTATAAACAGCAACTAAAGACATTTGTTATCATTCTAGTCAATTGAATTCTTTCCTTCTTTCTGTTTTTATAATATAAAAGAGAACAGTAGAGTAGACAAAAGTAAAAAATGTTATTACATTGACATGTTCAGTCAAATAAACCAAAGTTCATAATGAAGAGAGAGCACGATTTTGTATTCATCTATATAATACTTGTGAGAACCCTAACAACAGTATTAATATATACTAAGCGTATGATTATCAGACAACAATTTTGTTAGTTTTAATTTCTTTAACATCTCATTACTGATATCTTTTTGTTGATCAGCACGGCATATGACCTCTATACAGAATACAAATTACAATTTATTTTCACACAAAAAATCTTGCTGCGCAATGTATACTACAGAATTAAAAAAGCACAGAATCAGAACGGAATCTCAGTTTTGCAAAGTAGTTTCTCTTTTATTCTGTTCTGATGTAGAAAAACTCTGTTTTAGTCGGCCTTTCTCATAAAAAGTAGAAATTAATATATTCAAAAGAAATTTAACAAGATTACAGAACAGAAACCTAGAAACGTTGATCCGTACAGATCTTTGTTCAGAAAGCAGGCACACATATTATAACTTTCTCTGTTAATAAAATAATCACCTTATTTTCTTTTCGTTCTACACAGACATTTTTTACATCCTGACGATGCTCTTTTCGATGCATTTAGACTATTTATAATATCAACAGTGGATTTATCTTCAATTGAAACAATAGATCTTTCAAACAGGGCTGACGCGAGACACTCAGAATTGGGGAGGGAGCAAAATATTTCTAACAATTTTCTCTAAATATTAAACTGCTTTTCCACAAAAAAATTTGGGGGATGCTGACTCAAAACTTTTCGTTGCGCGAGTTATTTTTGCACATTTGTTTTTCATTTGGCCGGTGAAAAATAATTATTTTCAATTATTGGGAGGGGGGAGGGGTTACCCCCACATAATAATAGAAATATGAAGATAACAAAAAAAAATATTTTTCTGCTAGTGCAAATTCTTCTTAATATACGACTATATGTACATCATAATTAAAGATGCCAATAAACACCCTATTGTCATAAGTAGAGGAAAAAAGAGTTTAACTATGTATAGTATACGCATACTCTAACCAAATTATATTTCATTCTAAAGACATGTTTCTATATTCCGTTCAAAACATGGCAGTGTAAATAGAACAAAAGTCTGAATAGATGGATATAGTTTGGTCAGAATCCACCTTTTGGCTGACATTGTCTCTTCTGATGCATCTACCGCCTAGATAGCAATTTCAAATTTACTGCAATGATGAACAGATTCTAACTAATGATAATATATGGTTCTAAGAATTTTCGACAAATCTATAAGAGTAAGCAACAGGTATCCCAGATCCAAAATACGAAAATCAGAAAATAAAAGTTCAAAATCAGAAAAACCTAAGAAAAAGAAGTAGAAAATCAGAAAATCAGTAGACCTTAGGGCAAAAAACGAGCAAAAACGAAACAGAAAAAGTTCCAAAAATCAGAATTTTTCTGTCAAAATCAGTAGATCTGGGATCCCTGATAAGCAATATATACAGATACCTATTCTAGTCTATAGTAAATAAAGACATACAATTTAAAACATTTCTTAGTTATAGAATGTAGCTTTTTTTCTCATTAAAATTACCTGGTAACGATTTTCTTGTTTTCGTATTTCGTCTGAAAACTATCGGTGATAAATCGGGTATTGACGGTTGAAACTGAGTCGTAGCTGGTCCCAGAAATTGCTCTAACAACGATGGATCCATCTAATTATTCAACTTAAGAAGTTGTAAGTCGTCAAAAGTCACGTCGCACTACATACATAGAATCTAAAAATTCGTTTCTTTTTTTTTTTGACTTATATATCGTGCGGATCTAATAAACAAACGCTTCTCCTGTTTTAAATAAACAAAAAAAAACCTAGTAAACTTTTCAAGTGCATTACTCTCAACTACTTTAGTTGAAAGTATATGCAATGCATCATGCGCTTAATAATAGTAGTGGTGGTTATTATGATTATTTTTTGTCATACATATACACACACACACACTTTAGGTATAGAAAAAAAAGAGATTCATAATAAAAGGTATATGAATCTCTTGCTATATCTTGAACAATTTTTTAACAAAACATCATCAATGTTCATCACACCTATGTATAGAATATATCAAGTCATTTTTCTTCAATTTTTTTGGTTGCATGTACTACATTAAGTTAATACAATGCAAATACTCTTAAATTTCTTCTATAGTGGTATTTGTCTCATTATTTTGAATCACAAATTTTCTTCTTTTTTAATACATATATGCGCATTATCATAGTCAAAAGAAGAAAAATTGCAATTCGAACAAATTGAGCATATACAGGTTCTAAAGATGAACAGATAAAAGGAAGAAGAAACTAAATTTACTTATGCTCTTTACTCTACACAACCTTGATCAGGTCATTTCTAAGATTTCATCAATCATGACAGATCCAAAGAGATAAATCATAACTGTCTAGCGATTATGAGAAGGAGAAACACATAAATGAATTGCATTTTTAGAGTAAATAAATTGATTGTATAAACCTTGGCACACTAACAGACTCACTATATGAGTTTGTTACAAATTGTTTAATCTTCGACGTCTATTACATCAATAGAACATCACTTAATGTCACTTACGAATTACTTCCTTACTCCTTTTTTTTAACTCCGCAAAAAAATCACACCTATTGAACAATAAACAATTGTTGCTTTGTTGTCTCGTCTACCAATATAGAAAGAAAGAACGAATTAGAAGATCAATCACTAACAGCAATGATGAGAACAGAAAAGAAAAAGTCGAATACAATGAATTGTGTGTTCAGTATATGTCTACAGTTACAAATAGTTGAATATATTAAACTTAATAATTGTTCTCCAGATTCATTTTCTTTTCGTTATTCTACTTTCATAAAGAAAAAGAGAGTTTCGTTTTAATAACAATAATATTCTACATCCAACTTCTTTTCAACAACAATAGAAAGAAAAATGGAAACTTTTATGAACAATTTTGTATGTAATTTCCGCTTTCTGTTTTATTTTTATTATTATTTTTTGAACGAAATAAAAAAGAGAAAATATAAGCGCTAGTGTGATTGAATTGTCTAGGTGTGAAAAACATTCTACAATAGGTATCAAATAAAAAAATATTAAAAATTGAGATCGTGAAGCGTTGTTCGTTTTCAATTACAAGGGCAAAATAAATTTTTTTAGTTTGAAAAAATTGGCTTATAATCAGAAAATTATACGAAAATTATCATAAATTAAAATAATACAAGAGAAAGACAATAAATACATCTAGATTAACGAACTAATTTTCTGTGGCTTCTCAAAATTTGTGTCCAATCCTATCTGTGAATAAAACATAAGTTAGTTTTTTTTTGTCCACTACGATAAAAAAGAAAGAAAACATTTCAATGTTGATATTGAATAATTAAATGATGTCTGTGTATGATGTCTACACACTGTAAAGACAATAGAATAAGAAAGATCGAAATTTTCATGCATATAACATGTTTAAGTGTATGATTCTACAGTCCGTGTTTTTTTACAATAGATGAAATAATAATAAAAAGACATAATCGTAGCAATGGGTAAACATTAACAAATTACCAAATGAAAATACTAAATATAATCTTGAAAGACTAAAATACGTCTCTTCGACGAACTGCAACAACTTTTATAACTTGCTACACCAATACTTAATTATTTAAAATGTTTATAATTATTCAGCTCTCTTTAATTTATTAGAAAAGACCAGTTACATTTCAAATTAGTTTTATTAATAGTTGCAATAAGTCTTTATATGCTGTTACAACGTGTTATACTCTTCATTTAAGAATCCTTCACAGGTCAAAATCCATCTCAACAACCGTGAGTTCGACCTGGACTAAACTATCATGGAATATTGATCCTGTCAAGAAATAGTTACGATAAATTTTTGAAGACACTACCTCCTTCTGTTCAATAGATATCGCTCGAATAAGAGTCAAAATGGGTATCTACCGTCCGGCAGATTTCTTCTCTCAGAAAACAGCTAGAGAATTCATGTTGGTTTTAAAATATCGAATTAAGGGGGTTAGAGACTAGGGTAAAGACGTAAAGAGCCGGCCGGACTCCGGGATTTTTTCTGTTTTATTTTTTGAAGGATTTGACTCAAAAATTCAAAAACAATGGAGAATTTAGGAAGCGTTTCAAAATGTATTCCAGTCGGTCACTCTTCCTCTCTTTGGGTACTATTCCGGTCGATTGTTACCTTTCTATTCCGTCCGCTATGGACATAATTTGTAACTGTTTTATATATAACTGCTTTGCTTTGTAATTGCATAAACATGTAACGTGTAAAGTCCTTTTTTTGTTTGCAAATGGTGAGACGATAGATAGGAAAACAATATATTTGTATTTTAGAATGCATCAGTATTTTCAACTAAATTTTATCTTTCTAGCCTTTTTCAGACTTCGAGGAGAACTTTTACCGGAAGATCTGACTTTCCTAGATTGTGAACTTCTCACGCCGTGTATATAAATGCGTAAAAAAGCTTGATGAGAAAAATGAACAAAATGAAGTTTTTCAGGAAATTTTTTTTACTGATGGATTAGGTAAATAACCAGATCTGACACAGAGATTAGACCTCTCGTTCTATAATTCTCAAACTGAACGCAACGTTCCATCTTCCTCTAACAATTCGATCAAAAATGCTTCTTTGATCTCATCGCTCATTGATAGTGTCATACATGAAATAGATTAAAGCAAAAAAACAAAAATTGGCTAAATACAGAGAATACGAACGTTCTTCTTTTCGAAAAATTATAATATCAATAGTATTTTCCCGTTTGTAATATATGAACATTCTTTAGGCGATCAGTAAATTTTATTTTAGAAAAAAGTTTCAGACAGATCTTCAGGAAAAGATATCCGATTACAATTTTTGGAGTTTTTGACAATGGTTAAATCCGATATTCGCAGTTATGCCGAATTTTTGATGATAATGGGTTTTACTGGTATACCGACATTTGGGCGCAACGATAGTTGAAGTTCAAAGACGCCAGTGTGGGTGTGGATGAGGGTGAGTGTGAGTATGAGTATCGATGAAGATTAAAGAAATAGTGGTTACAGTTGGATACGAGTAATATAGAAAAAGCTCTCTCACAGCATAAAAAGTTTGTTTAAAGAGAATTTTATCGTTTTGCAGCATACTTTAACAAATGCACTACTTCTGTTTGCTTTTGTCGTAGATGCGCCTAATGTCGTTGCACCTAAATGTCGCTGCGTCCAAATATCGCGCGCGTCCCAACGTCGGCGCCCAAATGTCTGGTAATCAGTTTTAATACAAAAACATCTTTAGAAACAGTTCAATACTAAATAATATTTGTCATGTCACACTTAAAAAATGACCTTATGAAGTGAAGTAGTTCAGATTCTAAAAAAGGCTAGAAAGATAAAATTTAGTTAAAAATACCGATGCATTCTAAAATATAGATACGTTGCTTTTCATCTATCATCTCACCATTTTGTCACCTATGTTGTTCCCACATGTTGCAGCTTTTATTTTAAAAAAGAAATGAATCCATTCTGACGCAAAATACTGTTTTTCCTCTAAAAACTAATTCTTTTTGGATCTTATTGTCCTTAAAAAAAGTAAAATTCTGTATCGGTTTTCTACCATGGAGATTCTGATGTGCCTATGTTCGCGCATGGGTCATATATGCGTATGTGTATGTGTGTGAACGTTGTTTTTACAATACTATGGTTTTAACCCATAAAGTATATGATATATACATTTCCACAGGTCTTCCAGAAACTTTCGTGAACGACTAAAATACGTTTTTAAGCGAATGCAAATTAGCGCATTCAAATGAGAACACTTAAGACTATATGTTCCAGCGGCGTATCCAGGGGGGGGGGGGGGGCAAATT
>CAJNOQ010001485.1:0-31055 GCA_905250885.1 Didymodactylos carnosus | reverse complement strand
GCCAAGTATGTTTAGAAATACTTCTGGCTATGGAAAATGATATCCTACGTGCAAAAAGTCTGAGGTATTCTATGTTAACATTTCTTATTCGGTCACTACAATAAATATACCATTCGATAAATAATTTGTCGAGCTACAATTTGATATATATAATATAGAGGGAAAAGTGTCCTAGGGCAGGCACCTTGACATTGGAAATGTTTCTGCAAAGCCAGAATTCTGCTCGTAATTCTCAATTTTCTCCATCAAGACTCAACTTTTTATGCGATACAAATGTCATATTCGGAATCAGGATCAAAGACAGAGACGATGAATGTGTATTTCGAAATTTTTACTTGATTTTCATTTTTAGTGAAAATCACGGCAATTTTTCAACGTGAAAATTCGACAAAAACTAAGGTAGTCGGATAGGATGGAAATACACATTGGTCGCCTCAGCTTTTTTAATTCTGATTCATTTTTATCGCATTAAAGTTACGTTCTGATGAGAAAATTAAGAATTAAGAGCAGAATTCTAGCTTTGCGATAAGATAATCGCCCCCGTCCTTTATGTTATTTTATTATTAAATTCTTTTTTCTATTTTGATCCAATTTATCCAGTGAACTGAAAGATTTTACAGTTTTTCCAACCCAGCGACTCTTTTTCTAAAACTTTATACATCCCATGCATGCTTAAAAGACGTGAAAAAGAAACGAATTGAGAAGATCCATATGCGGCAAAAACACACAAGAAAAGTAAAAGCAGACTAGCGAGGGAAAACAGCAAAAAACAGTCAGAATCATGTATCTTTTGCACGTCATATCGTATATGATCGTACAAAATCAGACACGATCTTATGTAATCTTACTATTTCGTACGTAAGATTGCATAGGATCAGATCGTGCAATATCATGCGTACGATTGTCATACGAAATGTATAAACCCCCGTCCACATTAGAAGCCCAGTGGGCTTCTATTATGTCCCGCAAGAAAGGCAAAATTTTCTCAAAAAGTACCCTATGGGGGCAGGGGCAATTTTCAAAAAATTTCTTGACAGACTGGGCTTCTAATGGGGGTGGGCTTCTAATGTGAGGGAGGTTTAGTCTAAATTCTCTGACTTTTCAGAGACCACGATCCAGACGCCGATCGTACCATTTCGTATGTATGAATTTGTACGATTATTCAAGATCATACCGGTTCATGTACGATCATACAATACAACCGTATCTGATGATGTCCGATCTTGTATGGTTCTTTGATATGGGAAATTGATAGAGTTCAAATAAAATAGCAGATTCAAGAGCAAGTGTACACGTTTTTATCCCAATGGAACATATGCATGACTAGATTGGTACTAAATATGCTACAGTTACAGTTTTAGATGTACAATTAATCTGTAAGAAGATTGTAACTGGTATAAATCCGAAAAAAAAGATCCTACTAACCAAAAGGGTTGTTGCCATTTTTAAAAATTCATCAAAAACATAATTCACTAGCGAGAATGGTGCGTGTCTAATCAAGCCGACGATGATATGAAACTATATTCGTGAAGACATGCTCGAATCTGCTATTTTATTCTATCGGATTAGTGATAAAATATGTATTATAATAAGTAAGTGGAAAAGGCAATTAACTCTGTATTTATGGTTGAAAAGAACAATGAACATTGCTAAGTAAATTTTTTTGCCATTGCCTTATGTATACTCTGAAAAGAATAATAGCAGAAAATAATAGGAGACAACTAGCCATTGTACTATTTTCTGATTGCATATTTTATAATCGGCTTTGATTTTCTATACATTTTCAAATCTGTTTATTTTTATGATTTTTTCAAATGAGTAAGAGGAATTCTGACTTTTGTGGTTTTTTTTGTACTTTTTACTCCCCTCTTTAAAAGCTTTCAGGTTTTTATTGAAAGGATGTTCTTGATATGTTCATTCTGTTTCACTGTTTCTATACTTTTTGAGTATAGAGGTATGGACATCAATGAATATTGAGACTTTTTTTGTCCATGAATATGGACATCTTCTATTCTACAAGATTTGTAAAAACAAAACATCTCGACATCTGCTCACTTCGACTGGCTATAGTTGATTTTGTTAAAAATTAGATGCGTAAAATAATGAGTAACAAGAGTCATTCGTCCTTTTAAACTTCTTATCTCTCACATGTAAATGTTCGATAGGTATATCGTCGAGTCTATTTTATGTTTTTGATGTCGGTCAGAAGTCAAAATCGACTGGGCGAACTGCCATTTTCTGACGGGTAGACTAGTAACCCGTTGAAATTGGTCCAATCCGACTAGTTTCTGATCAGTAGATAAAGAATTTCGACTAGCCGAACGGTAGTCGGAATACCGAAATTTTTCACCTGTTTGAGCTATTATTGTAAAAAATAATTGTGATAAAAAGCGGGAAAAAAGCAGAATTATTCACGATCTACAATTATTCTACATCGGACGATTTCTTCTGGAATAACTCAACACAATGTAAGCAAATTTTCCGCGAAACTCTCACTTTGTCTCACAATCATTTGTCCCAAAGTTTTCGGATATTCTGTGAGATCCTAGGATATAGTGGTAGAATATCAGAATTTTGCTTATAATGTGTCGAGATATTCCGAAAAAAATCGACCGATGTGGATATATATTGTGGATCGTGTATTATTCGATTATTTTTACATTTAATCATACTTATTTTTTACAATGATTTTACGATGATTATTTAATGTCTTAATTGAAGTCGTAGTAATAAACGGTCAGAAAGAACTGAAAAGAACAACTAATGAAGCAGTACTTCATAAATACCATAAGGGATATACTCACCGACACACTATCGAAGTCGTATAATGAAATATCTATTAAGAACGAAAATAGTCAAAATTAAATAATTAATTTATATTCTCTGCAAAATTCGAAATGTTCCTTGTTTAGAAAAATTCTTATCTCTCAAACATTTCAGAAACATCTTTATTTTTTAACATTATTTGATACATATACAATTCATATATAGAATCTGATTATTCGGCATGTGGTTATATATATGTCACCAATAGTAGAATATTAATGCTCAGAAATATCAATTAATAAATGTTTAAAGCATATAAAAAAAGAAATAAAACATAAAGTCTAACTGTTTAAAAAACGATATTACACTTACATTATCTGTCGTGTCTCTTAGAAAATAGATGCTGTTGTTGAATTAAACGCCTTACTATATTAAATGAATAATTTTGCAGATCACACCTACATACGACCGATATTTTTATTACTCATCAAGAATAAACGTAAGAGGATTGTAATTCAACCCCCATTTCTATTATTCTTACTTTTTGTAATGTATAATCTACTTATAGTAGTAAAAGTAATAAGAATACAAAACAGCTAGAGTGTCCTATGAAAAAAATAATTCTATTGTAGGATAGAAAAAAGCTGGGGAGTTTCTTTGTATTCACTTATTTCAAATATTCCAATCAAAAATCTTGTAAACTTAGGCAAATCTACTACTTCCCACTGAAAAAAAATAATTAAAAGTCATGAAGGATCCCGCAACACTTTGCATAGGATCTCCAGGGGTTGTCGATATTAAAATATTTGGCGATGTTTCTTACGTTTACGCAGAATTTTTATTCTGTCAGTCATGACGGAATCCTGCATAGTTTATATAGAATTAACGTGGAAAAAATCCTGCGTAAAGGTAAGAAACATCGCAAGATTTTTTAACGTATTCAATCCCAAAGTGTTTTCTTACGAGATCTGGCAGGATTTTATTTCCCATGTCTATTCTGGGGCATCCTACAATTTTTTCTCACCAATGTCTGTACAGCATGACTGTAGAGGAACTTGTCTGTATTTTTTATTTTTTGGAAAGTTAAATACTTTTGCATCTTTTTCTTGTAAAGTTATGAAAGCTTTTCTCGTCTCCAATAAACTTTTAGAAAATCTATACCTTAATATTTTGATTTTAACACGCATTTTCATGTGTACCAAACCAAACTATTGATAGATAGCTGAAAAGATCCTTTTTATGTCAAGAATATTCTATTTTCTTCCATCAATATGAAATTAAAGTCATTAGAATGATCTCACTACTGTGAAAAAAAGATGTGTAGCAAAGTACAGATATCACACTATTCTAATTTCTTCAGTTTCGAATACTATATTAAACGGTATATAATTTAAAAACTTCGATAAAAACATTGAGAAGTTGAAGTTAATATATTAAGGTATACGTTTTCCCGAAGTTCACCGAACACAAGAAAAGTTTTTATAATTTTATAAGAAAAAGATGCAAAAGTTCCTAACTTTCCAAAAATAAAAATACATTCAAGTTTCTTCACGGTCACTTTGTACAGACATTGGTGGAGAAAAGATTGCAAGATGCCGCAGGATAGATATGGGAAATAAAATTCTGTCCGATCTCGTAGGAAAAAAACTTGGACTCTCCTGTAATAATTTTTCCTGGAAGTCACCGTTGCTTTTCTCCAGGATAAAATCGTACAGACCTTGCAGGGTTTTCGTAATGAGATATCTTGTGTATTACAAGTGATAACAAGGAGGAAAAGATTTCCGCAGAGCATGCAAAGTGAAGAGCCTGCGAGATATATCCGAGGAACGCATCTAAAAGTTGCTGCATGCTGTGTCTAGAAAAGAATCTTCCAAGAAGATCCTGCAGGAAAGAAATTTAAAAGGTGAGCGCACTAAAGAATTCTGCACAATTATACTCACCACTTTACAGGAAAATTTTCGGCAATGTAACGCGATGTGAAACCTGCAGCATAAATCCACATTCACAGGATTTTTTTAGTCAACGCAGGAATTAGTAAGTTTTTTTCCAGTGAGTTGTCCAATAAAACAGTGGCCGTGGCCATTTTTCAAATAACTCAAAAACGGATCGAAATAGAAAGTTGCGATTTTCAACATTCGACAGAAGAGACTAGGAGGCATGTTTTCATAATCAAAATTTTTTCAGAAGAGTTTTCTGAAACAGGTTTTATAGGAGATCTTTGGAAAACTAGACCGTGTATAAAAGTTTTCGAATCGTGGTTCGTGCGTTGTGTCGGATTCTTTGAGTGCCTGGACTGGCACCCGATGACTATTGGTAGCCTTCAAGACAGATGGACTATGAATAATCGACCATACTGAGTCTCGTGTCAATAGTTGTTTTGAGAAAATATTTTAAAAAATCTACCGAAAATTAGAGTTTTCAGGCGGTTTTCGCCTAATATTTCATTAAAATATCGATTTTGAGATAAATAAATGATTAAATAGTCCAACGTGTTTTCTATCGACTAAGCTAACTTTGATCTTCCTAGATGTGATTTTTAAGTATAGTACATTCTGAAGCTTCGCAGTCGTTGTAGTTTATTTCAAGTGAGCTATGAATTTTCTCATACTAGATGAAAACAGACAGAAAACTCCATTTTTCATTGTAATCGACTTTTATCAATTTTTTGAATTCTCTTTTATAAACAAACATTGCAATTGGATTCAGCATGGTCGATTACGTATGATTCATGTAGTTTTTCACGGCTTCAGTAAAGTTTTACATCACATTCGAACTAGTGAAAATCAAGGTGTTACTTGACTAGAGCTGGACAAGCCGAGTTAAGTCATGTCTCAAGTCATATTCAAGTCATGACATAAATTGACTTTCTCAATGATTTTCTTTCACGCTTGATTAGACTTTTTATGGCACAAATTAACAAAGACGTATTATAAATACGATATGGAATAAGAGAAACGAACACTATCACGTACTCATGGACGATGGGTGCCATTTTTTACCATCGTTAAGATCGGAACAGTTTTCTTAGGCATAGAATCACGATGTTGACGTAAGAGAAAACCATTCTGAGAGAAAATTCTTTCAACTGGAGCTGACATAGCTGGAACACAAAGAATTTTAACTGCTAACTTGTTTAATGTTTAACAGTAACCAGATTTTCGAAAAACTAACATACTATCATTTTTCTCTTCTTTCGAAAACAATAAATTTTCAAAAGTAATCGACTTGACTTGGCTTGTCTTATACGAGCAAGTCACAAGTCAAGTCATTTTACCTGCAAAAAATTTCTCAAGTCAAGTTAGGTTATCCTCAAAATTTTTTTCAAATCAGTCAAGTCAAGTCAAAAATGACTTGACGTGCCATCTCTGCACTTGACTCTCATTTTCACGTGGACATTTTAGACTATCCATTCAGGCAAAAAAACAATATATTACTACTTGGTTTGGAGAACTAGGTTTTAGTTTTATAAAGATTGCTTCGGAACACTTCTTTGAAAATTGATTTTTTAACTAGTTTTACTTATAAAAGATGTCTTCAAATCTTTTCTTTCGATTGGCAAGAACTAAAGTTTCTAGCTTCTTTCGTTTAAAAGTTATTAAAAAAATACTTTCAGATATCGTTTTTTGAAATGGATAGTAGATAAATGAAGTTTACTGGGACTTATACAAGATATACAATAATTCATAGGGAATCATGAATTTCTTATTAAAAAACATAATAGCGCTTTGTAAGATCTTAACAGATTCTAATCGAATTTAAAAAAGCTCACACAAAGTGATTTATATTCGAATAAGATTTTAACAAAATTTTATCAAATTATTTTCCGATTGAAATTGGGGATGAAACTTTTGCTTTGGTAGTACTCATTTATTGTGTACTGATTGAATTGAAATGGTGTCATTATTTGTTCTATCTCTTATCAGCACGTTCCATCACGTACTCGTTTATACAATGGAAGTAAAAAAGATACAGTTTAACATGTGCTTTCCTTGTATAAAAACGAAATTATGCATGACACTATCGAGTTAACTTGTATTATTGTATATAACGTATAATTTATTTAAAAATAGAAAAAGCAGTTAATCGGAGCTACATCTTGTCTAAGAACTTATTGACTTAACGTAGAATGGATGAAGTTTTAGTAGGTAAGTCACGAAATAGTACTTTTTTTTAAAAAATACGGTACAACAGTAGATGAATATTGATGCCTTCAGGTGCTGCTACGTCTTCAACGTTGTGACAGACATTCATAAAATTAAATTGAGTGTGGGCAGATGAACTCTGACAAGTCAATTAGTTTCGAATTGTCAATTAGATAGTCATGAAAAAAGAATTCACTGTATGCTGATGAATTTGTACTTAAAGTAGAAAACCGTATACTGTGAATTTTAGGGTCACAACTTTTAATTATTATTTTTTCAACATAAATCTCGATATGACTGTCATTCATTTCTTTGATTTCATATTTGATATTCGAAAATGTTTTGATAAGATTTTGTTAAAATCTATCGTATCAAGTCGCGATTCATTAAGACGTTAATCTTGTTTTTTCCACTAAGAAAATATTGTATTTGTTGTTTACTTAGAGCGTACGCTAAGTTTTTGTTGAAATAATTTATCTAAACTGCTGAATATCTCCAAGATAGCAAGTAGAAACAAAGTCTAGAAGAAAAATGGTACCATTAAATTCAGTTATATTCTCGTTGTTATTTATATTGATGCAGGATAGAGATATACAGGATAAACGTTTGTTTGTGCCTTGACCCTACCTTGTGATTTCAGATGACCTTAAAGCCTCCCTAACCCTGTCCGGTAAGAGTAAAGGAGTTTCTACAGAGCTGTAGTGCAGGATAGCGACAACAAGGTCAGAAAAGGTAACATCTCGAGTTAAACGATTTTCATAGTTTGAAGTTCAATAGTTAACGGGTAGTACCGTTTTTACATCCTACTTCGGATGTTTTATTGAAATTGATATATCCTTTGTAGAAAAAATGGTAAGGTCTAAGTGTTTCATCAGTGATAGGTTGCAATCCCATTTACATTCTGAATTACAAGTGGGAAACTGACTAACTTTTTCTCAATTCCTTTGTTTCAATTTGTTTTTGTTTTCTTTAAAGTTTCAGCACGGAGTATTCGAGAACGAAATGCCATAGCTCGTTTAAAATTTTTTACAGGTATCGATTTAAAAGAGTGCCATGTACGTTGTCTTCTTATTACACATAATCTTTTATTTTAGAAACTCCTCATAATAATGAAATAAGTGAGTCGAATTTGAAACCGTCAATTGGATCAGGTCAATCAGTAAATGGTACTGCAAAGAAGACATTATTGTCATTATTTCAAGAAGATGATCACTTTTATTCATCTATACCTACAACACCAATTGCATTGCGTGCAAAATCAATTCGTTTACTCGATACAATGAATGATACGTATGTGTAATTTTCAGCGTTTTCGCTATAAGTTTGGCAGAGAGGAGGGGGGGAAATTTTATTGAGGAACTCTGAAATATTCTCTCGGAGTAAACAAATTTTTTTATGAACTGAGTAATATTTTTTCTCCAGTGAGTGATTCATTTCAAAGAAGAAGGGGAATTTCTGCCTCCTCCACTCCCCCCTAATGGAAATCACTGATAGTTTTGATTAATCTATTCTTTGAGCAAAGCATACTCAGTTAGAAGAATTGAATTCAGCACATATCGAACTGTCATAAATAACATTTTCTCTTAAGTTTACGAACAATAACTAAGTGGTAATTAAGCTAGGTGGTTTATAACATTCTTTTTATTGAGAATATTCTTCATTTTACTATTATATACTTTGTTTTAGAATATTGAAACCGGTCTCCTATGTGAATGTGAAAGATACTGTTATTGATATAAAACAGGAGTAGGTCTATACTACACAAGATGACAAAAGAACGTCATTTGATATATAAAAATTGTTTTTCTTTCAGAAAAAGACTCGTTGATCGTCTGTTAGTGTTTCTATCATGTACCAAAACACCAAATATAAACAAGTTAGGTCTTCACATTTTACAAGCATATCCTAATCGATTTCAGTGGCATGCTGGTGATCATGTACGTGCAAAGACATATTGTTATTATTTTTATTACTATTTTTTGATGTTATCTTTTTAGGGAACATTTAGTTATAAAAATCATAAATGGACATTTATTGTCAAATCTAACAAATGTAAGTTTAATTATTCAAATAATAAAAATTCATCTTGATTATATTCTTATTTAGGTTTAACAATGACTTCATCAGAATCTCAAAAATCGATGTTAACGTTGATTTATAATGGAACAGAACACAAAATAAATGAGAAATCAACTAATTGGCTTTGAATAATCCATATGGTACGATTGATGAGAGATGTTTAATTAATGTACTTTTTTGTTTTACAAAAAAAACATTCATAAAGTTTTAGTAATCAAAATAACTTAGCTATGTATACATTACACTTTGATGATTTAGCTATTATAAATAGACATTGAAAAAAAAACAGATAAGCTACTGTAGATAAATATTGTAAGACAATTTTATGCTACAAGAAACTTTCATGTATATCTTTCAAATGGTTTAGCTATCTATCAGTTTAGTAGTTGTAGACTTTAACTACAAAATAATGATAAATGTCTATCAATATGTTCTTTTAGAAGTTATTCAGAAATACTCAAGAACAGTTAGTTTTGAACGCTATCATTGTTGATAATTTTCTGAAAGATATTCCTAAAAGAGAAACGAAACTTTTGTATTCAAGAATGAAAAAATCGTGAAGCGGACACATGCATTTAGATTAAAGGTATACATTTATCAAGTTTGAGTTTAGCTTTGATTGAATGAAATTAGTTGTTGTCAAAGAATTAGGCAATCAAATGAACGATTAGTTGGGCAGTAACCGTTCCAATTGGTTTCCAGTTCGTTTACTTCTTTTTTCCTTGAATAATCTTAGCTTATAATCTTAGTTTATGTCTGAATGCATCTTTTCTATGAAGAAGTAGAGTTAATATTCAATTGTTCCTATCATTAAGAACAGTTAAATATAGGATAACAATAATCATATAGAAGATCATGTGTTGTTTTGTTTCCGTTTCTCACTTTTCCTATAGGCACAATCTACTTCAAACATATCGTTTCTTTTTTCCGAATTAAAAGCTAAATTGTCCATTGTCTATTATGAAGAAAAGTGTCTTTATTAGTTCCGATTTGACATACAAAACTTTTTCTCGCTTTCGGCTATGTCAAATCACTTTAAATAAACGTTTTGATGAAGAAAAAAAAATGGATTACAGAGATAAATAATAATAATAACAACAACCAGACCTATCAACATTTTTAAACATTCTTTTAAAAATGGTATGTTATATTAATGTGCTTGTTATGATTCTCAATAAAACTACGATAAATATTAGTTAATTAGATTCAGATGTATGTGAAAATTAGGTAAAATTTAAAATGAGTTAGAGTTAATTTATAATATCCTAAACATTAAAGTTTATATTTAATTAACTGAATTGATTGTGTTTAATGCAACAACTAATTTTACGAAAAAGTAAAAAAAAAAGTAAGAAAATTGACGAACAAGTAAACTACGAAAAATAAAAATAAAAATGAGAGATAAGACACGACGCGTTTCGGCTAGTTGCCTTCTTCAAGTATGCTATCCGTTTTTAGGGTGTTCTCGGATAATTCGATATTAGTTCTAGACCTCTCAGTAATACTACGCCTAAACGGTTAGAAATGAAATTGCTCTTTTGACGAAAACTTTATAAGCTGTCTAACCACGTAAAAAGTAAATATATGTATACTTCAAATTTCATAAATCCAAAATGATTTTGTGTTTTAGAGATTCTTTTTGAAAACCGATCTTCAAGATAAGTACTGAAGTTAGGTTTAACTTCTTGTTCTAGTCTTGTTTTGATTTTTTTGAATAGCAAAAATCACAAATCTTCATCTCGTTATTTGCTAAAGTTTATTCAAAAGAAAAAGAAGAGTTTCCTGTTCTATATTTTGATAGTAGTTACATCCAGTTTTTAGCTCTTTGTCATTGTTTTCGATTAATTTAAGCCTATTTCGTGTCTATTCTATTGTTATCAAGTTTAAAAGTGATATGTTTGTCTTCGATTAGTTCCTATTTTTTGACAAATATGTGACAAAGTATTATTATGTTAACAAAGTTGAAAATCTCCTATGAATTCGAAATAGAATTGTTCACTTGTTTTTTTTCAGTGATTCATGTTATACCTCTATTCTTATATATATTAGTGTTATTTTCATAGACACATCTACAATAAATTATTATCTTCTCATAACATATGTACATGATAAATTAATCTATAATCTATAATAAAAATATACTCTAATTTAATCATACATTCTTTTCGCGAGTATTGAGTCTATAGATTCTAATTCCAACATTAATAAGAAATATTTTTCTAATTTTACTTGAAGACTTAAAGATTGGGGTTATAATGAATAAAAATATCAGTAGAAACACATTTGACTGGAGAATACTAGTCTATTTTTATACATATAAAAAAAGAAAATTCTAATTAATAATTTGTTTATATTGAAGACATGTCAACCTGTTATTTGCTTCATCTTAATTAGATTAGACTAGACATGTCTATTTTGAGTAAAGAAAATTCGGTGCCATCTCGATTGAGAACAATGTCGAAGATTGTTTCTTTCTTCAAGCGTCAGTATTCGAAACTTTTAAAATATCATCTGATAAACTATTGTACAGTATTCTATAACGATTAAATCAATACAGTTGATATTTAGTTGTAACAACAGGAGAAATACTAAACCGACAACTTACTCAATACAGTAGCAAATGGTAATGACATTTTTTTGTTCGATAATTGTTTGCTGAAGGTATAATATTGCTAGGTTAAACGTTCATCATGGTATTTTTTATTCTTCTGAACTGCGCTACAGTCTCTACAGCTTCCAAGTCGTAGTTTCAGCTAAGAATGGGCACCGTCACCACAGCTATCTTATTCTTTTACGAGTTCTACCCAGGGGTGTAACCGGTATCAAAAATGCGATACCGGTACCGGTCACCGGTATACAAACGTCGTACCGGTACCAACTTATCTTGATCGTTTTTTGCCTAAATACAAACACTTTTTCCTTTTTTATAGAAATATGTCATAGATAAACTAAATTTACACGATATTTTTGGCCAAATCGTATCATATCGCAAAATATCAGTAATGTCGACCAATTGATTATACTTCATACTAATATCGGTATACCGGTCATCGGTATAATTCATGCCGGTATACCGGTCACCGGTATAATTCATGCCGGTATACCGGTACCGGTTGTACCTCTGGTTCTACCCCTAGAGATCGATTCTTACAAAAGAATCTGACAGGAATCTGATAAGACACTTATAAGAATCCGCTACGAATCATATAAAAATCTAATTAGATTCTTATTGAATTCTTGCTTAAGAAGTTCGCACAGAAGTGACAAGAATTTGATAAAAAACAGATAAGCATTAGTTAAGAATTCAACAAGAAAAGGGCAAGAACTGACAAAAACTTCCAATGTTTTTTTTCCTTCTTTAGTTAGCTGTATAGTTCATTAGTGAATGTGCAACAGGTCGCGAGGCATTTTCAAAACGACCGGTCTTACCTAACTTGAAGAAACTTTGGAAATTTATTTCAAGAAATCAGTGATGTTTATATAGTATGTGCTTCTGCAAAATAAAACAGTGATTGAGACTTTTGGTAAGAATTTCATAAGAAAGTGATAGGAGCACTTTATCAAAGTCATCGCTCATTCTTATTTAAATTTTACCTGATTCTTATCAGATTCATATTCGAAATTCTTCTTCTTGCGGACTTCTTATGTAAGAATCTGATAAGACTCGGATAAGATTCTTACCAGAAATAACAAAAAATGTTTGTCTAGAAATGCTTTAACAATCTTCTTAATTGAGAAATTATAAGAGAGTTTTTAATTAGAACAATTTTTGAAGTTCTTCTCCTAGATTCGAGTCTGCTGATCTTTCATACGTTGCACTTTGCCAACTACATATTTTCCCATGGCACTAAATTGTGCAAAAGGAAACTACGAGTTATGATGATACATTCGTATCAAGGCCGTACACTTCCGTATATAGTTAAATAGTCTTTACAAGTGATCACTCGCATGTTACTAGCTATACTATGCATAAATGTTGACACGAAGTGTACGACGGGTACTTTTTACTAGAGATGCTAGTTTGTAAGGCACTAAAGATGGTGTTGTGTAACTCTTTCGAGTGGTTAGAACAAGAATTTGTGGAGAAATACTGTTTATAGGAGAGTTTTTGATTAGAACAATTATCGAAGGTCTTCTCCTAGATTCGAGTCTGCCGACGTTTCATACGTTGTCCACTTCTCCAACTACATAGAAGTAAATCTTCTGAATTAGCTTATACTTTAATCTTCCAAATTATAATAGTTCTCCTCTGAGAAAATATACGAAAAAAAAATGTTCTCCTTTGAGATTATGCATAAACCATTGTTCTCCTATAGCACAACGCATCATTTAAAATTGTTCTCAGTTGAAAAATAATTAAGAAATTTTATTCTCATTAGCGAGATTAACAAATATTTAACAATTTGTTGATCTAATAAAGAAAAACACTTGTGATTTTGTAGAAATACAATATAGACAGTACACATATGTATGACGTGAACTTTCATCAATTAACATCAATGTACGTTTAATAGGTTATCAATTGAAAAAAACAGAAAAATTAAAGTGCCTTTTAATTGATCTCAAAGATTTTCTAAAAATTACATAGAAATAGTTGTAAAATAATTAGAGGAAAAAGAAAAGAACGTGTATCTTAATAAGTTTTAGTTAAAAAAAATCAAATAATAATGAATATTTTTAGTTAAATAACAGATAGACAGGCAACTATTAGATAATTAATCTAACTGAAAATACAATATTTTTTTCTTTTTTTTGTTTAAAAATAACTTCATTTATTTCCTACAATATTTATCAAGGACTAATTTAACTCAATCCATATATTTTCTCAATCTGTTTGTTGTTGTTCTTTTATTCGTTTTTTTTTTTTTTTTTCTTCTCATGAACAAGAAGATACATATGTCATCATCAAAAGTCATGAATTAATTGAATGTTTGCGCATGTATTTTATCAGTAGTGCGAAGAACAAAAAAAAACCAAAAAAGAAGAAATCAAAACATACACACATACATCTAAATCCAAATTGCTATTCTCAAGAGATAAAAAGAACAAAAAAAAAATAAAATAAAAATATATATTTTTTATTTGCTTTTTTGATAATGTATGTAATACTAAGAGTAGTTCAGTTACTTTACAATTTTGTTTTGTTTTTTTCTTTTCATTTGGAATATAAATCATTTTACTTGACATCTACATAGAATACTGTGCACGCTTACACATATTTATATTAGGATAAAAATGACAGTGACCTATAACAAATAATTGAACTTTTGATCAATTTTATTTATGTATGGTCATCAAAAAAACAAAATAAAAAAGAAAAAAAAAAAACATATCTTAGTTTTGTCTAATGTAAGCAAAAAAAAAATTTTCAGATATAAATAAGACATATATGTTAATTGTGCAAATAATAAAATGGCAAACCATTCTTATTTTTCAAAACACTTGAAAATATACGATCATTGTGATTATAAATCTAAAATTAACTTTCAACTTTCCCTAAATGACATCTCTTCTTTATGAATAAAAAATTCTGTTAAAACATAAAAAAAAAAAAAAAAGATCGTATGAAACTCTTTCTAGTTTTCTCGATAAATAATTTATTATTTTATATGTTAATATAATTTTACTAGAAAAATAAATGAAATAATATATTAAAATCACTTCAATTTTCAATAACATTATTATTGCTAATAAAATATATAGAAATGAAAAAAAAAAAAAAAACTTTAGTGCACAATTGTAATCGTAATTGTGAAGTTTTTTTATTTCAGTTAAATATTCTTTCATTAGAAATTCAATAATATGTCAATATTCTTATTTTTTTATATTTAAAAGATTATTTATGTCCTACTTGTATGCTTGAAAGAGCATTTAGTGATATGTAAAATTACTCTATCATATAATTATTTCAACAATATATTTGTACCACTATTATCGGAAATTCTCGAGTTTTAAAAAAGAAAAGAAGAGTTAACACTAAATTTTTCTTTCTTATGTTGCATGTTATAATATGCTCTATTTCACAACACACGGTTAAAACACGTGTAGATAACTTCTGAACAAAGATAGATAAAGAGTTATAAATTTTTAATCATTCGAAAGAGAAAATCAAGGATCATCTTTTGATAAACAAAACAAGTTTTAACATTCTTCTTTTATCCTGAAGGTTGTTGTTTCTAGGAGTTAGAAAAAAAAAAAAAAAACAGATTGATTCCTTCAAAACTTTGACTTTCAGTATTTTTATGAAGAATTAGGCTAGAGTGTGCTTGCTCTTCAGACTAAGAGTCAAAATGAGACCTTGATTTCTAGTCATTCGGATGTGGTGTCGAATTTTCTTGAAGCGTCAAAACTATGTATCCGGCGGCTTAGAGTAATCTTGAAATTGCATGTCACATATGTAATCGAGCACATTAAATCTGACAGTAACATTTATTTTTGGAAAAAAAGAATTCAGAACCCTAGTCAAAGTTGAATTTTATGAAGACTGAGATTTTCATGTTGTTCTCACCTAATGCTAAAAAATTCGCAATTAATTCAATTTATCATACGTTAGAATATGATGAATTGTCTATGCTGAACGTGATTTTGCAATTGAAAAATTTGAAAATCTATACCTATCATAAGTTCTTTCGAAAAATCATAGAGTTTTATAAGTTCTTTTAGATTCTATTATTGTAGATTTACCATCAATAGAACATAGATTAACATAACTGTTCGATATTCTAAAGTTTTCAATCGATTATTTTCAGTAAATTGTAACTTGTTTAGCATTGAGTGAGAACAACATGAAAATTTCAGTCTTCGTAAAATTCAACTTTTACTAGGTTTTTTAAATTCTTTGTTTTTCTAAAAATAAACGGTACTGTCAGATTTAATGTGCTCGATTACATATGTGACATGATTATGCTAAGCCGCCGGGTATCAAGTTTTAAAGCTTCAAGAAAATTCGATACCACTAAAAATCAAGGTTTCATTTGTGTCTCATTTTGAAGAGCACACTCTCTAGTCTCACTATTCATAAAAATAATGAAAGTTAAAGTTTTAGAGGTACGATCTATTTTTCCAAAGAGCTCTTAGAAAAAAAAAAAACCTACAGGGAATTTTATGTTATGAAAAAAGATAATAGATGGTGGCATTCAAGTAATTGACTCAATATCCTCCAAGGTGAAAGAAGTTTACACGTAAAGCTCTAAAAGATAAATAAATAATTGAGTAATTCATTATTATGAGACAATATCTGAGATTAGTAAATACTAAAGGTATTTTTAATCTAAAATATTTCTCTTGCTTATATAACTTATATTTTAGAATTAGTGTATACATCTTGTATCTGGCATTCTTCTTTTTTTTTTCTTCAAAAAATACGATCTACTTCAGGTCTAACACATTTGTTGTTGTTTTTTGAAATAAAAGCAAATTAGATATGTCAACATTTACTAACTTTATTCAATATATAATAATAAATTCAATTGGCAAAGATCAAGAGAGATTTTTTTTTGTTTTTTGCTACAACAAAGCCGTTAAAATGATGTTAGAGTGCAGTATGTTCTTGTTATATCCATATTTGAACGAAAGAAAAAAGAATATTCAGAAAAATATAACTCCTTTGAAGAATCTTTATATTTAAATTTTTCAGTTCATATCATCATCAATAGATCATTGATATTTTGTTGAATATGTGTTCATAGTTTTTGTTGTTTTATTTTTTTCTATTCGTGTAGTTTATGACTCTAATAAGGTAATTATGTCTGTCTTAATTGATCAGTATCGTTCGTTGTGTGAAGTATGTCCGGAATCCTTAGGCAATGTTGAATATAAAAATCACTTCCATATTAACTTGATTAATAGAGAGAAAAACCCACAGTTTGTTTAATGTGCCACTCAGCATGAATAGAATGGTGTTCATTCTCTTTTTCTCTTGTTTTTTCATTTTTTATTTTTTTTTTTCTCTTCTTCTTTTTCTTCTTCTTCTTCTCTGTTTCTCTACTTGTCATTGTAATAATTATTATTCATCTACTTCAACACAAAAATCACAGAGACGAGAAATATATATTCGTTATTTCTCTTGTCTTCTGTTATTCGAATTTGTTTTCTCAAGCACAATATTGTTGCCGCAGAATAATAATAATAATAATAATAATAATAATAATAATAATTGTCTTATCACACTTTATCATCATTATCAAGTGACAGTTTCAGGAAATAATAACAACAAACAAGCAAGACATGATAATACACAATAGATTGTATAATAGATTATATGTATTTTGATTTAGTATTAACCATCACCTCCTTCTCTTTTTTCCGTTATTTTTTTTTTGTTAACGGTAAGTTTATCTTGTTTGTATTTTTTTTAATATCAACAATAGTAGATAAACAAAAAAATATTATTTTTTCTTCTTAACTAAACTGACCTTGTATTTCTACTTGATTTAATCAATTTTAATATTTTTTACTAACTATTCATTAAATACACTATTATTAATATACATTGTCCATATTTTATGATGACTAATGTTTCTAGTGTATATGTCTGGAACACTTCTTTCTTTTGTGTTAATTGTATACAACTTGAATCTTTGATTTATTTATCTTGAACTTCAAAGTGTAATCAACTAACCTTATTTATATTAGATTTCTAGAATATAAGCTTTCTAAATAATTACTTAGCACTATGTTTTACAATGTTTATTCCCTTGTTACTCTGACTATACTAAAAACAAACCAACCCTCAACAAAAAAAACTATATTAATGACATTTTTCTGACCTTTCCCATTTAATCAAGACTAATTTGTTAAAAATATTTTCATCTGACACATTTATTACGGTTAACAGTCTGCCATAAGCGATTAAAAAGAAATATGTCAACAATCCATTATATATTATGAAATTTTGAGGGGAAAAAAAAAAATTGAAGTCTTTTGAGTTTAAATTGATCAAAAAAAAAAAAATTTTTTTTTAAATCATAAATTTTTAAAGAATTTTCTGTTGAAATCTAGTTAATTATCATCAAAAAATAATAAATAAAATTTTTGTTATTTTTGTGTTTTTCTTTGAGATATGTTATACTAGATATATGTAGTATGAAATCATAGCCTAACCCGTTATGGGAATAATGTGTTTTTTTTCCACATAACTGATCTTGTTAAGAAAAAAAGTCTAGGACTCTATTAAAAATACATGTGTCTATGGCTTTATGACCTTAGAAAACAAACAACTTACTAATCGAATAAATATGTAAAGCTAAAGATGAGAGAGATTTAAAACAGAAATTAGATATTTAGGTTTAACGGTAAGATGAAGTAGATAATCAATATTCTCCAATCGATAATTTAGTGATCACGAATATTTACTATTCAATTGGAATTATGAGTGTATCAGAGTTTTTTTTTCGTATTTTTCAAAAATTCACAATAAATGGTTTATACTTTCGTAAAAAACGAGTTGTAACATAGTTTTAAAATGGTAGTTTTGTAGAGAGAATATTTCTCTACAAAATGGTATATAGTAGTTAATTTTAAATTTAATAGGTTTTGATCGAGAGACGTATCGGTTAAAATTCGCGACCATAAGTTGAGGAAAACGCTTTCTAAAAGGAAACAAAAAACTTCTAAAATACGTTCTGTATATTATCTTGTAGAGAAATATTCTCTCTACAAAAATTGCCATTTTAAAAAGATGTTGCAATTCGTTTTTACGACAATACAAACCATTTATTATGAATTTTTGGAAAATACGAAAAAAAAACGATGCACTTCTAATCGGAATCTGTGCAGTGTGGCATACGACATTTACTTTGAAACTTCCTTTTTGTCAAAAGTACAAGTCAGAAAAGTTTCTGAACCGGTAGAAATGGGATTTCTTTTTAAAAATGTATCGAATATTTGAAAGATAATGATGTGCCATACAAAATTCAGTAATCTACTCTGTGTAACTAAATACATTAAACTGGATAGATTTAAAATTAGTTTTAAGTCGAATTAGTTTATATGACATCGTGAGCATGCCTATACGATTCTGAAAGTTTAATTTTTCTTGTTTAAAAAAATATGTTTGAAATAGAGCTCTAAGCGTATATATGAAGTGGAGAAGTTAAAAGATAAGCATAAATCTTACTATTCATTTATAGTTTGACGTAAGAATTTTTATTATAGTTCAAGGTCAATGCCCTCAGACTTGAGTGAAATTACTGTCAACAAGATTTATTAACTCAGGCGAGTCTCTAAGTGTGTGTAAAGATCGTCATCGCTTATCGAGTATATAGAAAAGAAACAAAAGATATCAGAGATAAAACTTCTTAATATGAATAATCTTAACTTCGATTGCAGGTGAGACAATGATCGAAATAGAGAGCATTTCTTAATAGAATGATTCTTCGAATCTAAATCACCTTGGTAGACAGTTTTATTGACAAATGTCAATCTAAAAAAAACGTCGAATTAGCAATATTTTCTCTCAGAAAAAAAAATGGAACGGCTCAGACTTTTTCTATCGGTCATAAACGGATTACTGACATTTCAACAACCGGAATTTCCCCATCTGAATTTCGGCAATTATCGAAATTCCGAAAGATTTTTGACAATATTGTTAAATTTCCCCTAGAATTTCAGCAATTGTCGAAATTCTAGGGAAAATTTAACAATATTGTCTAAAATCTTTCAGAATTTCGACAATAAAAGTTATATAACCGCGATGATCGTATTTTTCATTTGTACTCTAGCATTACTACTTGTAGACTTGCTAATAGAGTAATAATTATTACTGTTGAAATTCATTCGGAATTTGACAATTGCCGAAATACTAGGGAAAATTTGACAATATTGTCGATATTCCAAATTCCAAAAGAATCACGACAACTGCCGAAATTCTTTTGGAATTTCGATATTATCGAAATTCAGGTGGCAAAATTCCGATTCATCTTATAAACATGATACAAGTTGATCAGTACTATGCTAACACTTCTTAATAGCATTAGTCAGTTGTAGAAGTCAAGTTGGTCAAATAAATTACATATCATCATCAAAACTTTGTTCTATCTGAAGATTTGCTTTCTTAGTTTTTTGAATTCGTATTTCTAATTGACACAAAAATCCGTCGATACAGCCCTTACAGTTTTTCAATACACAAGACACAAAATTATACCTCATTTCATTCTGACGAGCAAAGTGTGTGTTGTTTTACCATTTGACATGTTTAAAATAAAAGACAATTAAATGAAATCTACATGTAAAAAAGTTTGTTTTATTGGAGTTCTTAGCAACTTTGTATGACAATCTCGAATTTATTAATAAAAAACAAGTGTACTAGAGTATTCTCAACGATGTACAAGAATGATGTTTAAAATGCTTCTACGTTAACAATGAAACAGTTTGGCAAATGGAACTGATAATCTTGAGAGAGTTTTTCTATATACAAACAATTTTAAACAATATATAGAAGAGAGTCAATCAGTTCACATGCTTGAACAAAATCAAAGGTGGTCTTTCTTTAAAAATATCTGACATATTTTAATGACGCTGTAATGTGTTTTTTTTAATGTTATCACAACTAACTATGATTGATCATCGGATGATTGAACCATTGATTTTATTCCCTATTGTGTTCATACTTTCGATAAAACATGATGACGATAGTAAATACTCATGCAAATGTAAAGAATAATTGAGTTTATCGTTGATGTAATTTTGAGATTAAAATTGTTCTACTTCTTTTTTATTCATGGTTACTGTAAAAATAATCTGTAGTGTAAAATTAATGAAATTTATTAAAAAAAAAATATAATTTTCATCAGAATGTAAGACTATGAAGCAAGATTATATGCTAAAACTAAGAATAAATCTTGATTCTGAATAAAAAATAAAACAAAAAATAAACTATGTACTGAAACAAACATCATTTGCTATTATCAAGTCCATATCTTTTATAAATTGACGTCGTTCAATTAGTGACTTAGGTGATTATTTACTTCTTCATCTTATTAACACATTTTGACACTCTATTATATATTTGGGAAGATTTATGATAATCAATCATATAACCATTATTATAGAGTAAACAATTCTAAGAATAATTTATCTTTGGTTGTCTGTTCTATCGATGATATATATACATATACATAACATCATGTTGATACATGACAACCGTGCCCATATTCCATGTCTATATTTATAGTAGAAAGATGTATTTCTTTATATCATCATGATATGTAAAACAATAGACTAGTATAGTTTTTTAGTCTTTTCTTTCTCATTACTTAAGGATAATTTCCTTTTTTCTGTTTTTCTATTTAATTATGAAAACAGGAAAAGTTGACAGTCAAAATAGTTAAAGCAGAGAGAGAGAGAGAGAGAGAGATTATATATGCTCAATTAGACAGTTGAATACTTTTTGTCGGTTACTTTTATGTTTTGTTTATGTAAATGTTACAGAAATTGAAATATCAAAAAAATTATTGTCTACAATGTCATAGATTTTAAATATATAAAAATAACTATAATACCAGTTGTTTTGTTGTGAAAAATGTCTAGGAAAGTGAGTACCAAAAATAGACTGTTTTATTTTTCTTCTTCTTCTTCTACATACTCTATTATAAAGAATATCCCTATATAAAAAAAGTCGATTTCTTTTTCTTTTTTCTTTTTTTTTTTTATTGCCTAAAGAAATCAATTAAAGTGTTTACTTTTTAGATTCGAACAAGTTTTTCGGGCAAAAAACAGAGTTTTTAGCCGATATTTTTTCAAGTATTTTCTTTTGTTTTATTTTTTCTAAATAAAAATAGTTATGGAAGTTTTTTCTTTTAGGAAGTTAAAAAAAATGATACCATAAGATTGTTGATAAAATGTTCGTTCGAATGATGTCTAATACGGCCATATTCATCCTCATAAATATTCAAAAATAAGGCTTAGATAATAATTCATATAATCTGTTTTGAGTTATCCTTCTATATACTTCACTGTTCTTTTTTTTTTTAACGAAAATTATAAAGAATTTTTAATTTTTTTCTCATCAATTCAACGTAGTAGAATACTGAAGTTTGTTTTGTGTTAGAAAGAAGAGATAAAACTATATGACCGAACTTTTTATATTTATTTTAGTCTTTCTTGAAATTAATGTTTTCTAGAATACTTTGAATAGAATTTTTTCGAGTTTTAATTAAATCAGCTATAAAGAAAACGAATCAAATTGATCGAATATACGTTTACGTTCATCAAAAAATCATACGAAGCAAACCAAATAAAAAAATTTTTGGAAATAGTCAAGTGATCCATGTTTTATCATTAACTCGGACACACACAAAAGAATGTTGACCAGAGCACTGCAGATTACGACTTTTTGGGAATCTATAACTGAATCTATAAAAACTTTCATAATCTCAATCTTAACCTATTAATCTCTCAACCAAAACCTAACTGAACAATAAAGTTTTTTCGTTCATTTAACTTAGATTAATCTAATTTAGCTTGTGCGACTATTTTCAACCAGAAAAAAAACAATCACACAGTTTTTAGAAAATTACGAAAAAACAAAAGATCGTCCACTATATCACTTTTTAAAGATTATCTTCTTTATTCTAATATACGACCATTTGCGCTGAATAGATGCTTGGATGTTGGTTCGGACGTTATCGTTCTATATTCGCCATCTTTTGACAAAAATAGAATTTCTTTTTTATTCTCCTTCATTTCCTTTTTTTATTCTGTTACTTTTCACTCTTATTAGTTAAATTTAAATTTAAATTAAAGATATTTTAAGCGATAGAAGAAGTGCACCGGAAAACTTGATATCAGCAAGGTGAGTGATCATGCTGTCCACTTCTCCGTATTATACATCAAGGTAAGTGAATAAATTTTCTTTATTTACCACTCTCATCATCCACTTTAGCACATCGAAAGTGTTATTCTACTGGGTGACCGACAAACCACTCTTTCCAAAAATAGATTATCAGTCACCCAGTAGAATAACACTTTTGATGTGCTAAAGTGGGATGGTGAGAATGCTAAATAAAGGAAATTCATTCACTTACCTTGATGTACAATACAGAGAAGTGGATGGCATAATCGCTCACGTTTCTGATGTCAAGTTTTCCAGTGTATACAGAGAGACAGAGAGAGAAAGAACATAAACGTATGTCCGTATTGTGCCACTATTTTGTTACTTGATTCAATAAAGTTATGCTTTATCTCCCAACTATTTGGTATGTGGCTCAAAATTGTTTTTTTTAAGGTAACAAATCGGTTATTACCTATAATTTTATATAATCGATAAATTTTTCAACCTAAACCTAGCAGGCATGGGCGAGTCCGAGTCCGAGTTCATTTCGAGTTGGATAATCTTTTAGATTCTTTGTTGATGAGGGTAGTTTATTTTTCTTTTCGCATTTAATGCGCTCTAGATACAAAAACTCAAGTCCAAATCCGAGTCCTTCAAAAGAATCTTGAGTCCGAGTCAGAATCCGCCAAAAAATCTTCCAGTCTGGACCCGGACTCGCCCATGCCTGAAATCTAGTTAGGTTAGGTTTAACCTGCAGGACTCTAATGTTGATCTGAAATATTTTTCCAACAGTATACATTTGAGTACACAGACACACAATTAGTATAAGTTTCATCATAATTGATTGAAAAAACAAAAATAAAGAAAGTTTTCTATATATTCTTGGAGAGTGAAAGGCTTAAAAATTTTTTTATATAATTTTATTTGAAAATGTTGACATTTTATAGTTAATTCTAATCGATGAATATTTCGTAGAAAAATTCGAACTCTCTCGTTTTGACTTGTATATAAAACATTTGTCAGCACGAATGTCATTTGTGTTTTCAAAAAAATTTATCTAGCACTATCAATCATTAAAACATTTAATAAATAATACATTTATGTCAGCAATATAATATCCTAGATGTTTTCACATATAGCCATAATACACATTTGTTTAATTATATCTACATACCGTGCATGATAAAGTGCTTTCTACCGCGTTTAGTATAGACTTGTATTATTTTTGGATAAAATTCTAGTCAAACATTGATATCTTATTATTGTTTTAGTTTTTGTTTTTGTTTTTTTTAATAAAAAAAAAATATCTTATTTATAAAAAACTAAATTTAAATTAGAAAATATTTACTGTTACTTTTATCTTGTAGAGTAAAATAAATTAGATGTTCTAGTTGAATTAAGTATCAACCTCTTCATTTACGTTTGAATCTTATTCATTGTATAGACTATAATAAGCAGGTTATCATTTAATACTCTATCATTACATTAATTTTTCAAATTATAATGATAATGTTAAGTCGAACATTGTTCGGCCTTTTTTTTTCTTTTGCTAATTATTTAGATGAGGTCAACTCACTACCTTGACGTGTGATTATATTCTATCATATTTTATTTCTATCAACTACAAACAGAAAAATTGATTGATTTTATCGTATGTCAAAAACACATATGTATATAAATATATACACACACACACATATCTTCTGTTCTATGTTAGAATTCAAGAACGAAGCGTCGTCTAAGAACATCTTGCTTCTAACAATGAAAGATACACACATACACCATTGGTAACCATTTATCATTTTTTACTCTAACACGGAAAACATCATAATCATCATCATCATCATCATCATCATATATGCATGTATATGTATATGATTACCTTTTTTCCTTACTCTTCTCTTTTCTTTTCTTCGTGATCTAAAGGTAAAAGAAAGAAGATCTTGATTAATCATTGACTTTTATCTTATTTCTTTTATTATAGAAAAAAATAATAATAATAATAGAATAATATTATTAATAATAACGACAACGATTTATTTTTAAAAAAATTATTTTTAAGAAAATATTTCAATGTTTTCGTGACTAAATATGAAAATATGTTAGATCATTATGGATTATACAACTTCAACTATTTGTAATAATTGTTCAATATCAAATCAAGAACATATTCTTTTAACAACAATTGTATTACATAACAGTTATTTATTAGAAAATAATAGTCATCATCATCATTCGTCAAATGATACTGTTTTATTTTTAATTTCAAGTAATAATACTGTTACTATTAAAACGACAATAACGTCGTCGACAACATTTTCGCCATTTTTAACGGTGCTATTAGGTGTTTGTCTAAGTTTAGTTGCATTAATTACATCTATTGGAAATATCATTGTTATACTAGCATTTTATTTTGATAAAAAATTACGAACAATCAATGGTAAGTAGAAAAATAACTGTTTTTTAAATAAAAAATTTAATATCAGTTGACATAGAATTGAAATATACAATAAATATTTAAAATATATCCTATAATTGATATTAGAAAAAAATTTTAATTTATTTGATTGTTGTAATTAAACAAATTTGAATGTTTTTTAGTTTTCAATTGAATAGAAAATATAAATTATTATTTCTTAGTATCACTGTTAGTTATTGTTGCAACATTTTTACATATACTTTTATTTAGATTATTTTATATTGAACATGTCAATAGCTGATTTTCTTGTGGGATTTTTCTGTATACCATTTTATATCCCATTCAGGTATAAAAAAAATAGACATAGTCAATATACTGAGCTAATTTCGATTTAAATTTATTTAGTTTATCTCAATTATGGCCATTTGGTCGTTTATTTTGTAAAATATGGGTAACTGTTGATGATGTAGCGACCATGGCTAGTGTAATCAACATTGTTGCAATATCTGTTAATCGTACGTTGATATAATTTTTTATTTTACTTGTATATATTTTATTGTGTATATTCAGGTTATTGGTCTATAGCTTATCCTATTAGTTATCGAAAATATGCTACTCAACAATTAGTCTATTTAGTTATGTGTACGGTTTGGTTCATATCATTTGGTATGTACATTAATATCTCTAGTAATATTCATTTTAAGAAAATTTTACATATCCGTTATATCAATTTTTAACATTCACTTTGCGTAGTTAACCTCATTTTGTGACTTTCTAGTTATCCTGGAGTTCAATCGGATCCACTCTGTGGGCATATGACAGAGCTTTCATCTTTTTTGTTTGATCGAAACGTTTCATGCATTGATCAAATATCCTGATCACGCTCTTTCTACACATGAATATATCGGTATGTATGTCGGCGTTATGCCAACATGGAATTTCGAGGATAAATTTTCTGACAAGCGTTTTAACATCATCATATTGAAATATGACTGAAAAAATTATATATCGAATCATTTTAGTATATGTCGGTGAATATGTACTCATATGCCGACATATCCAGGGTCTGTAGATGACAAAATAAGAAAAAAGCCATTCTTTGTTTATCTTTTTACTTTTCATGCATAAAAAAAAATCGTAAAACCGTAGTTTCTCAAGTCCACTATTGACATTGTTCTGACATATATTTCTTTGTGCTTGTTTACTACGTATTGTCTTATTTGATCATTTTTTCACATGAGTGGGACACAGTGGGCATGTTTCAATAGAGCAGGCGGTCATCTCGTTTTCTTGAGTTAAAAAATGATTATTTTCGCATAATATGGTCTTATTATGCGTCAGATATTAATAAAAGTAAAAAGACTCGAATTCGGAAAAAACTTTTTTTTCGATAAAAAAATTCCTTAGGCGGAGGATCCTTGCCCTGAATTTTTGTCAAAAAATAGTTTATTTGTAAAATTCACAAATTATACACCACTCGATATAATTTTTCATGCTGATTCCGAATATCACATTAATTTTCAATAAAAGTGTTTCTTGGCTGAGAAAAATGGAAAATATCTTAAAATCAAGGGTTGTTTGGAAAATCTATAATTCGACTTTGATAAATATGTGCATTTTTATGCATTCACAATTGATAGAGGAAATAACACCGAGCATTTTGGTATAATTTTGAGTCAGATTGGACGGGGCGAGAAGGGGGGGAACTCATTACAAGATGAGAATCTCTTTGTAAACAGACTTAGTCTGGAAATAGAATTTTTTTCTCCGATTTGACAGATTTAACTATGAAACTATGACTGTCCCGCGATCCATGTGGACCCATACTCTAAAATTTTGTTATCAAGAGTTATTCATAAAATTTGATAAGGGTCTTGTGCATGAACAACAGAGTGACGATTAGGGAAAAGAGTGGACCGAGAAGATAAGTACCAACGCAGTGCGAAACCAAAACCGTAAGGTGGGTCCACATTGACCCCACGATAGCTACAAAATGGTTAAATACTTTGTTATATCTTCTTATTTTCTAGTTAATTTTGCTCCCGGTATTTGGTTAATAAGTATCTTAGCTCCCGATTATCGTGCAGTTAATACTTCATTGGTAACATCTGAATGTTCCGGTGATTATAATCACAGTTTTATTTACATGTTAATTGCTCAATTTAACTATTTTATTTGGCCATTTATCGTTTTATTTATTCTTAATATTCTTATTATGTGGAATATTTGGCAGCGCACAAGAAAAATGACACATAAAACAAAAACATTTCCACAGAGCATCACAGCCAATACAGTGATTGCTGATAAATCAGATACAAAAGAAATTAAAAAAAAAGATGCTTCAATTCGACGTCGATCAAGTGTTAGAACAATTGTTCTTATCAATGATAAACATACAAATATTGATCAAGATTATTGTAATGGTGGTCGTGGTATTATGATACAAGGAGAAAATGATTCATATCCTGATATTGAAGATGATTATGCGAGTGAACATGAATTCTATGATAGTGTTCACAATGATCGACGATTTTCAACTATTGATAGACAATTTTTAACATTACCTACTCATAAACAACGTCGAATTAATATGAACAGTAATAGTAATAGTAATAGTAATCATAGTAATCATAGTACTCATAGTAATCATACGAACGATAATTCACCAGAATCGATTGTTTCAAATATAGTGAAAGATGATGATTTGCTTGCTATCGGTAAATTTAAAATATTACGTCGTCGTGCAAGTGATACATTTTTTCATCTATTTGGAAAATCACCTATGACAACGGAATATATGGAACCATCGGCAACATGCTATGTAAAATCAACTGAAACAGAAGGTATATCGGTACAAGTGAATAATGAACATTCAAATGGAGAATTATCTAATACACGATCACATACAACTGGTATATTTATTTATCGAAATAGTTTATCCCCAATGAAGAAGTCGATAACACAGTTACAACATGAAGAAGAATTACAACTGACGAATTAGTAAGTTATGTTATAATGACATCGAAACAGAGAAAATAATATGTTATATAGGTCTATTGATACATTTGAAAAAAATAGATTTGGTCAATACTGTTTCATTTTCTCCTCTCAATTTTCAAACTTTTAACTGTTACCAAGATGATATTTTATTTTAGTTCACCTATACCTCCGTTGATGAAGCGTCATTCCATCGATGGTAAACATTCCCGCTTATCATTGATGAGAAAACCTCGTCATACAAGCAGTCCGAAAATTACTCATCGCCGTCGTTATTCACTAAGCGTTCCGTCATCGTTCGCCTGCGAACGTTCATCACCTGGCATTCTCCTAAATCCCATTTGTGAATTAGACAGTGTCTGTTGCAATTCGTCACAACGTGAAATTCAACTAAAACCGACTCAGTATCGATCAAAAAATCGTTCATTTTCGCTCACTATAGGAAATTCTGATTGTTCTTGTCCATACGTACGTCTCTCAAAAAGTGACACTGTACTCTACAAACATGATGCTTTAAAACAATTAAAAGTATCAAAATCGTTTCAACCGGAAAATTCTTCGTCTAAACCAAAAGCATCTGCTGTAGAGAACAGAGAACATCAATCGTTGGCACAGCAAAAATCTGTCTCTCCACCATCGTCAAAAAAGAAAAGACGGTTTTTTTCCGAAAAAAAACAGAGTTCTGAGACAATCACATCTGATGTGACCTATAGCAATAATTGTATTAAAAGTAGTTCGGGATCACAAGACCGACCAACGATGCCCATGATGAGTGTTGTATTAAGTCCACCTGTTGACAAAACACACATTATCAAAGGCAATTTAAGAAAAACTGTGAGTAGTCCACCAGTACCAGTTGCTGTTGGAAGATTTAAGAATACAAAAACATTATTAACTCGTGTATCAGCTCCCGCTGCAACCACATCGAAAAGGCTTCATCGACATCCTCGTCGACATCAACGAGACATTCGAATTATGCGAGACAAAAAGGCAGCACGTTCACTCTTCATTCTCGTTGTCGTTTTTCTCATCTTTTTATTACCCTATGTGATCGTGGCTACAGCATCTACTGCCGGATTTCATATTTCCTCTCTTGTATTCGAAATCGCCTTCTGGTTACTTTGGCTCAATTCGGCATTTAATCCGTTTTTATATCCGTTTATTCAAGTGAAATATAGAAAAGCATATGTGAAATTGTTTTCATGTTTACGTTCACATTTATGGTCGATATGTACATGTTTGAACAAACAACGGTACCAACATCACAATAAGGAAAACTTTGTTTAATTTTACATTTTCTAGCCAGAATAAACAATGTAAAAGGTTTATTTATGTTCGAAAACACGAAAATTTTATATTGTATCATCAGAAAGATAAAAAATGCATAAATTCAAAATTTGAATAGTTTACGTCTTTGATAAGAGTGTTAATCTCATCTTTTCAACGACTGGTGACCAGCTCTGTTCTCTTCAATAAAACAGATATATTCAGACTAGTGCAGTACTACTAGATATAATTTGTGTATTGAAAACAAATGATGATTTCTAAACTTTTCTTTTGCACATGAATGTTGGCCGTTCCGGTCATAGCGCATCTTGTCTATAATTTGTCAGTAATAGGTAATAAAAAATCCATGAGGATGTGTCTATTGTATTGCATAGACAATCACACACACGAGTCTGATTGTATCGTAGTAGTATTTTATGAATGATACCGGCAACACCAGGCATTATTAGAGCCCAAAATCTTTGCTATATTCACCCTCATAAAATCAGACGTCTTAAACTGTCAATATATGAATTTGACTGAGTACTTACTTCATCTTTGAGTCTGAAATACATATGTGCTGGGATATGAACTCTTCCCCATCTATATCCGCAGTCTGTTGAGTACCAGGTCTGGTAAACCTGTTACAGTTCATAGGAATAATCTACTTATCGACCTATCAATGACAGAAACCATAAGAAAACTATACGACGTCAAAATGACACTTAAAACGTAAATGTAGCAAAGAAACTGAAGAATATGAAAAAGATTGCAATGCAATTAAGCACGACCTTGGTAGAGAGGCTTGGTAAACAAGCCGTACACTGATGCAAAGTAGTCGCCAGATTTTTGACGATCATTAGAGAAAACTTAGTACAATAAAGTATACGATTTGCTTAGGCTTAGCGAACTCCAGGTGATACAAAGAGATTGCGTGAGTAACAGAGTAGTACGGTTGAATAAGTCTCTTGGTCTCGGCCGTCTTTGGAGGCTCCTATTAGTTGACTTTCCTTGTTCCAGTGTTTCCCAATTTGACTGACACGTTTGGTATAAAATTAGGGATATGCCGCGGAGGAAAATAATGAAAAGTACTTAGACTATAACGTTCGTTCCCCATGCAAAAGTTTGTTGATGAGTCGGTGCTGTCTGTGTTTGTTTTGGCCAGATTCTCTATAAACTACTATCCATTTCACAAAAGAAGGTGAGTGATTGCAAGGTAAATAACTCCAGAACGCCAACAGCTATCGAGGTCGGGTTTTCACCGTTATGTACCCAACACCGGGGCACGTAGTCCTATAAGAAAACTGAAATTTCCCAGTGGATCTCTAGGGCCTTTCCAGATGGATCTTTGAAAAACCAGCTTCGTTCTCAGAAAACTAATATACAATGTTAGTAATCTTTTTTGCGTGCATAGGTAGTCTGCATGTTACTCTAAAAAATTATGCAAGTCCCAGCTCTCTAGCTATCGTCGTTTGGACAGGACTCCCTTTCCTCGAGCACGTGTCGATCTCCGAGCAGACATCTCTGGGAATCTTGAAATACCATGGAATATAGGTAATCGACTATGCTTAGCATAGTGGCAACATTTGCTTCTGGAAAACCTTAAGACAATGCT
>CAJNOQ010001484.1:0-31058 GCA_905250885.1 Didymodactylos carnosus | reverse complement strand
GGTTATACAAAAAAAAACCGCATGGGTATATCTGCTAAGTAAAATTTCAATGGGCAAAAACTTACTAATAAAAATTACAATGGGCAAATCTCCAAATGAAATGGGCAATTGCCCATTTGCCTCCCCCCTGGATACGCCGCTGACTCGTGATTATCATAGTTGATTACCTATACTCTGAAGTTTTAAGGGTTTCTTCGAAAACATTTTTCATTTTTCTGACGTGGACCAAAAGTGAAAACTTTTCATAAAAGATTTTTCAATTTCTTCAGTTTTTTAAAGAACTAAAAATCAGTGGCAATTTTGCTCTTCATTAGTCTCAGCAACACAAATTCATTGGATGAAAGTTTTGAGTTTAAACAAAATTAAAATGGGATTTCATGTCCTTTCCTCATCTTCTTCGGACAAACTACGATTACCGAGATATTCGCAAAAACAGCGTCCTTTATAGTATAAAATAGCGTATATCTCGGTAATCGTAGTTTGTCCGAAGGAGATGATGTGATAAGACAGGAAATTTTGTTCAAACTCAAATCTTTCATCCAATGAATTTGTTTTGCTCAAAAACGACAAAGTGCACAGAACAAACACATTTTTTTCATCTCAGTCTACCTACCAGGAAGCGATTAATCAACGTAAACAAAATTGAACATCTCACTTACACTGTAAAAAAATAACGGTAAAACTATCAAAAAGTCACGGTAAAAGCGTGTCATTATCGTCCAGAATACAACTACCAATAAGACGATGATGATACACTTTTACTGTGACAATGACATACTCGGGATGCCAAAAATAACACTTAAACTGTGACATCACTTTTCTATTGGTTGGATAAAACTTGGAGAATATCAGACATTTTCCTTGTATAAAAGTGTGGCTACACCTTTAGTGTTATGATAACACACTTTCTAAGACTGGGGGGTGTTTCACAGAAATTCTTAAGTCCTCGACTTAGACTTAAGTCATACTTAAGTCTCCGTTTTGTCTTAAGTTAAGTTAGACTTAATTTTGAGTGTTTCACAAAAATTCTTAAGTCATAGACTTAACTTAAGTTAGACTTAAGTCCATGCTTAAGTTAAGACTAGTCTGTAGGTGTCTTAAGTTTGTCTCAACTTTTACTGTGCTTATAATATGATATAAAAATTGAAGAATTAGAGCAAACAAATAACATTTTTTAACTAGTTTTTATTGAGACTTATATTTAAATAAATAAAAGAAAAGAAATTAAAGAATTAATGGCGCTAGTTAATCAGTGGTTGTTGAGAAGGGCATTACGCCGTGAAAGAATTCTTTTTGACAGGCAAAACCCTATGGAAACCATGACAGACGATTTATTGATGACGGGTTATTGTTTTCATTAATGTGTTTTATAAATGTCTCCAATGTGTCCTGGACACAAAAATGTCTTATTGTATCTAGCATGTGTCAACAAGCAGGAAAAAATGAAGATACTTTTAACGACAAGACGCTTTATACTAAAATCTTGATTAGCTATATTTCATCATTATAAAGCATTTTCGGTATTAATTCTAAACTTATACTACAAAAAGTCTGAAAAAGGTGACGTTACACTAAATATCATTTTTCAATATGCACTCAAATTTGCTTAAATGTACTCCACTAAAAGACCTCTTGTTGTACTCTCAAAATATAATTTATATGACCTACTTTTCTTCTCCTTTCATGAACTGTCAGAAATTCAAATTTGTTCCAAATTTTACGTATCGAGATATTTTTGTTCGTGAAAGCCTGAACAAAATTGGACAATATAAGAAAAACAGGTTTTTCAATTTCGACGTTGTTTCAGAGAAAACTGCAGATGTTTGGGTTGCAACAGTTAACAATTTTGGGCTTTCAACCCGAAATGTTCGTAGATGATAGCCAAACATTTTTATCATAATCTGTTCACATTATGAACTTTAGTTCTTACAAGTTTCGTTCAAATCCGTAGAAAATTTTTTTGCAGAGTGGGTCCTTAAACCGACACATCACTCTGTTAAAAAGAGTTTTGTTCAACGAAATGACTCCGCCATCAGAGAAAAGTCATTTAATGAATGATCTTCGAGTACGAAAAAACATCTGGTTAAGAGAAAATTAAATTCTGGAGAAACTATAGACTCTGGATAGCTACAATAGCAATAAAACATGTTTTTATGTCGACGGACATTATGCGATTGATCGGAGTTTTTTCTTTCCTTTTTTTGTTTAGTCACATTTTTTGAAAAATGCGCACACAATGTTGTAGAGAACTTCTAGAAACGGGAAACAATTCTCCAGGTACTAAAGATCATGACCATTGAGCGTCCTTTTTCCAAAATCCGCTCAGGATCAGGCACTAAAGGATGCAAAAATGGAAGAAAGTTGTGCTTTTGGCTTAGAAATTTTTCACATATTCATTAACAGTTTGTTGTCAGGCGCCCCTGACAAGAAACACCTGACTCAGGCACCATTTAGTCGCTGGTTATTCAGATACAATTTATCTATGGATATGTGATTGATATTATAAATGAGTCATAGCGATTTATTTGTTTTTTCAATTTTTTTCCCATATTTTTCATTTTTCATACGCTCCTGCCATATCCAAACTATCACGAACTCTATTCTTTTTGGAAAAAGTACAGCAGATTGCAATGCATCTATGCACCAGTTAAGTGCACGGACTTAACTTAAGACCGTGCGACTAAGTTGTGCACTTAACTTTAAGACAAACTTAAGTTTGAAGTCGTGCAACACTTTAAGTTCGTCAACTTAAGTTTGTCTCAAATTAAGATAAGACATGGACTTAAGTGTAGACTTAAGTCGATGACTTAAGAATTTCTGTGAAACACCCCCCTAATGCCTGGTAGGAAAGTGTGGCATTAGTACACTTTTAGTGTTATGAATAGTATTTTTAGGATCGATGGGAAGGTGATCGATCGTAAACTTTAACAGCGTAGGAAACACAATGACTTGTCAAGTATCTCCGAACTCCTATTTAATTTCGAGCTTAACTTGTTCCTCAATGTGTCTTCCTTTTTTTTAAAACGTTCTAGACGATATCGTCGCTGGTGCACTGAAACCACGGGTTTGCCAGAGCTTAAAAGTAGAGAAAATTGATCTAAGATACAGTCGCTCTAACTGGATTTCCAATCTCTTTTGTATACTTAACGCGGAATCAATCAGGATCGCATCCCTAGCCATCAGTATATTTTTCGTATGGCAGACTTCTACGCATTCATTAATTTCTAGATTAACAGCGTAAGTATAACATCCAAAAATAAAGAAAACAATGATTAATTTTATTTTGTTTTTTAAAACGAAGATGACAAGTTTTAAAACAATAATAGCAGCAAAGGAAGAAAAAGATTCTATAGTTCTTCCATTAATAAATCTGAAAAAAAAACGCGCGCAACAGCACACAAGAAACTAGATTACAATTGCGCTGCGCAAATGTTGCGATGTCGACAGATTCTGTCTCTGCTGGCAGCTGCCAAAAGCGGTTCCACAGCGAGCAGATTTTCACTACACCGCTTTCGATGTTAGTTTCTTATCGAGCAGCTGAAAAGATAGAATTGAATTAAACAGAAAAATGAATGAAAATAAAAGTTTTTTTTCCTTTTTACTAAATGACGCCGGACAAAAAAATATTTGAAAAGTTTTGAAGTTTTTGACACTTTTTTCTTCCACTTTTGGATCTTATGACACTGATTCCCTACAAAAGCTCATAATGTCTGTCGACATAAAAACACAAAATAAAATGTAAATAACATAACATTAGATTAATCAGCAACAAGTAGCGATGAGTCATAATAAAACAAAGAAGCTTTCCAACGGTTAAGTTAAAAGTATGGCACTACCACGCCAAAAGTGTAGAAATGTCAACCTGGAGATCATGCCAAGATAAAAGTGTGGCAGCGTCGTGGATAATGTGTAACATTGTTGACACGGTAAAAGTATAGTGATGTCATGTTTTATTTTGTGTCATACTACATGTGTAACAAGATCATGTTGTGCTAACACTACCCCTGATTTACTATACCCGATTTTTGCCGTAACATTGTTACACTTTTAGCATGATATTGTTACACATTTACCGTAACATCTCGGGACAGTGATATCCTAATGCTTAAATTTATTCGACTAGAAACTGATCTTTATTGTTCTCCAACGTCTCAGAGATGTCGTCCACATATCATCAGCAAATGCCTGTGGTAAATGTCTTTGTGCTGTTTACTCGAAGTTTTGTTTTACAGAATACTTTTGTGATATCTCTAAGCTCGTATGATCATAAATACCAATATAGGTTAATATATAATACAGTGAGTGTTATATTGTTTTTGCTTCTCAACAAGGACATTTATATATTTCTCAATGGAGTTCTTTCGATTAACTGGTATTCTGTGGAAAGGAAAAAACCAGCAAAAAGTTACCATGACGCTACTGTTCTTAATAAAGCTTTCTTCAGCTGGAAAGTTCACAACATAGTAGGAAGATTTAGGAACTGAAAAATTGCATACAACACTCATATTTGTGCTGCTTCCCTTAAATGTTTGACGACTCATTTGTTTCTTTGTTGTATTTTCTATCAGAGTTGCTAAATTTTATACTTCAATTAGCAGTGATCATGATGTTTTCAACTTGATTTCTTCTGCAGCCAGTAAGATAGTACTCTAGTGGGTGTGCTTGATTGCTTGATAAACACTAAAAAATTGGCAAGTATTTTCGAAACCACTTGTCATGAACTTTTACATGTACTTTTCCAACATTGCAATACTTGGTTTTATTACTATGAAGTACTTTGTGAAAGCACTTGCAGTTTTACTTGACAAGCGGTTGTCAAGTGAAGCAAGTATCTGCAAGTACATTTACCTGTGAAAAGAGACAAGTACCGGCTTCGTTACAATAAACAAAGTACTTGGGCCCAAGTACATTCACTAGAGGATTTCTTATCATGATAGAAGTAGTCACTTGTTTCTTGAAGATCAGACGAATTTTCCTTTATTAACTTATTTTTTTATCACCTACCGCACTCTGAAGAGATTCTTCAATCGAAGTTATCGATTTAACAAGTCACTTAATGAATGAAGTGTAAAGTAGTCGTATAGCAGGCAAAACAAAAATTATAGTTGAAATTGTTTAATTATCCGAACTTCGCTGCTTTAATCGAAGCGAAAATTCAGATTAAAAGAAAACTCACTTTGATGCGATAAACAGAATATTAGTTAAAAAAGGTTTAGTTTACATTTCAGATCCAGTACAACATTTTACTTCATTATGGCCTTACAGACTGAACAAAACTCCTTATCTGTTGTAAAGGAAATCGAACCAAATTCTACAAATGTTATCTCTGATGATAAATCCAATGATAATGATTTATTATTTGAATCAGATGAAATATCATCAGACGAACAATTGTCTCAAATTATCGCTACAATCAATCAAACATCTGATGATCGAACGACAACACCGGTATCAGAAGTCAGCGATATAATTGATAATATTGTTGCTGTTGAACAGAAACCGGAAAAAACTCGTAATATTCAAACACCCATCGGAGCGAAATTAGCGAAAAAATTAGAAACATTTGGTAAATTGTTTACTTGTCAACTCAGATAAAAAGAGATCTAACGATACCTATGATCTTGTTCTTTAGCAAATAAAAAACTGACAGCAGACGATAATAAACCGAATTCAGCAAATGGAAAAACAGTAACAGTAGCAACCACAACGGCATCGTCAGCAATACCGACAACTAATCCATGTGAAGCTGAGACTAAACGACGTATAGAAAAGGCAGCGAGTAAGTTGCTGTAAGAAAATGTACAGTTAGCTTTTAATAGCTTTTTTTCTTATTTCAGAAAATATAATGAAAAATTTACCGGATTTGGATCCACAAAAGAATTTAATGTCCTTGTGTATTAAATTAGCTGAATTTCAAGAACAATATCGTGTAGCATGTGCCAAAGTGAACGAATTAGAAAAACGTTCAACAGTGGTAGGGAAACACAAAAACATTTCACTCGTACTTTTCAACGAATTGAAAAGACTTAAGTGCTACTTTTGCAATTTCCTAGCAATCTCCAACCTTCATGTTTCTAGTCAAATAAAAAATATACAAATTTCTGTTTTACTAAAATCGCATGAGTTCTGTAACTAAACATTCTCATTTTGTCTAAAATAGATAATGCGTGAACGGGATCAAACATTATTAGAGAATGGTCGTATAACAGCAGCTAAAGCGAAATTAGAAAGTTTATGTCGTGAATTACATCGTCATAATCAACAAATTCGCGTAAGTTAATAAACGAAGAAACTGACTCCATAAAAAAACTGTTACTTTTATGTATAGGATGAAAGCATGCAACGTCAGCGTGATGATGAAGGTAAACGAAAAGAATTAGCAACGAAATTTCAAGTAAGTTTAGCTGTTCTCGGAAGAACTCTGTTTCTACACTGGCATGTTTATTCTGTAGACAACAATCGATGAAATTGCCGCTCAGTTGAGTAATTACAGCGAGAAAAGTAGTAGTTTACGAGAACAAAATGTTCAGTTATCTGAACAATTAGCAGTTGTCGTTAAAGATTATGATTTGCGTGAAAAAGTAAGAGAACTTCATACCCTTGTCTAACATTAAATGAAGATGGTTTTTCTTGCATTGGTAGGAAGTTGAAGCGGCATTAAAACAAAAAGAATTAGAATTACGTTTGACTGAAGCTAGTTTAGAACAAATGCGTTTATTATTAACAGAACGAACAGAATTGATCAAACAAGAGAGACAAGTTTCGGAAGCGGAACGTCTCGTTTTATTTAAAAAATGTGAAGAATTAGCAGGATCGGAATTAGGTTTAAGACAACAAGTAACAATTTATTCAGAACGGTATCAAGAATTTCAAAATGCTATAACACAAAGTAGTCAAATGGTAACATCGTGCCATACTGAAATAGAGAAAGTAAGCGTGCAACAAGTAGTCATACAGTCGTTATTCAAAATTTTTCTTCTTGTTTGCAGATGGGAAAAAAGATTAAAAAACTCGAAAAAGAACGTGCAGATTTTCAACATCGTTGGCAAATAGCTGAACAAAATCAGAAAAAATCAGCCGATGAGGTAAGTGAATGATTTTATTCAAAAGAAAGTGTTCATTTATTTTGTTATTGTTTCATAGACAAAACAAATTGAAAAAGAAAAACGACAACTAGAAACAAAAATGGATAAATTAGAAAAATTAAGTCGGGCATTGCAACAAGAACGTGGAGAATTACAAAATACAATTAAAACCCTTACAAAAGCATCATCCTCATCACCTATAACAACATCTATTGGTATTAATAATGGTAACACCGATGGAAGCGATAGACACGTGCAAGATGAAAGTAAACAAACAGCAGGTTTATCTACATCTGGTGAGTTAACAAATCAGGGGGAAATCAGATAAGGATCTTATAGAAACCTTATGGAAATCTTATATGTTCCAGTCGAGAGAAATGCATACTGTAATTATACGATTCTTATAATTCATAATATAAGAATTGAATAAGATTTGGGTAAGATTTTAGTTTTATGGTTTCTTATAAGATTTTTATAATCTTATAGTATCGTATCACAAAAAAACTTAAGTCAAAGTATGACTTAAGTAATGCGAAATGTAGTCTTAAAGTTAAGATCGAAAACGTAAGTCGGACTTCAGTCATTGACGCATTTTTTGAATAGATCAGGCATTTAAGGACACGATTCGACGAAAACGACATTCTAAGGATTAGAGAATAAATATTTCGTTATTTTGCAGGTTTGAAGTTTGTCACTGTTGTCAACGACTTTTAAAAAGTAAACAAATCACCAACTTAAGCCTTTTTCGTGATACGGTCAAGTCCCAGACTTACGTCGGTCTTAAAATTAGACTTAACTTTTACGACCCCCAGAGTTGTCGATTTTTCCGAATATTTTAAAGAGACAGCTTCCGTATATGAATGAGATTTAACAATTGTTCAGTCACTGAGTTTTTTAGATATCTTTTAGAAATTTCTCACAGAAATTGACAAGGTCCAAAATTAGAACTGTGCCTCAATGTGAACCTTGCAGTTGAGATATGTTTCACTCTATTCTCTTCGTAAATGCGAAGCTTCCGATTGTTGTCGTGCGCGGTAGAAGAATTCAAACATTGTCAGACACTGTTAGTAGATCGAACAAAAGTTTTCGGCGCACTCTGAATGATAAAAGAAGACGAAAATTTTGGCACAGTTCGAAATAGTTTGTAGGATGGGAAAATCATCACCCTTATCCATTCTGATCGGTGAATAGATGATACCTCGAAGAGCCAGTTCTACTGTTTCTGTTGCATTCTAGAATCGTCATTACCATCGCAACCAACAGTTGCAAAAACAACAGCCGCAACAAACGATTCTAATGAAACGAATGTTATTGCGAATAGCAATGATAATTCCTCATCTTTCACTTCCATTGTTCACGAAGAAAACGGCGGAACCGAAAGCCCAGCATCAGTCGAACAACTCTCAACTTCTGAGCCCATCATCCATCAGTTATCATCAGACATAGCAGATTCACCAAATTTATACAACGGTGAGTATTCTGAATATCCATTATCTCTCATTTGACACTTATTTTCTTTAATTTAGATAGTGAACTAAGCAGTTTTGTTAAAACTGTTGATTAGAAGAAAATTGGCTTGTTCTCTTCCTACCTGTGTGTGTTATTGATGTCTTTTTTGTAAAAACTTGGAGTTTCATTTCTTTGCACTAGCTTAAATTAGAGCAATTCTGTTACAGTAGATATTGTGGGACTGAGCGTTTTTTTATTAATGCTCTCCCATATATATATATATATGTGTGTGTGTGTGTGTGTGTGTGTAATGAAAACTTGTTTCTTTTTCTATATTTTACCTTGCTACATTTTCTATGAGCTATTTTTGTAGCAACCCCTTTCCTTGTGGTTCTCAATTTGCTTTTGAACAAATGAAACTGAGAGTTGTCTATGTACGTATGTGTGTGTGCGTATTTGTACTCTTTATCTTTTATTATAAGTGAAGTCTTAGAGGAAAAGAACAATTAATAGTGATATAATACAATAAAAGAATATTGAAGAATCAATTGACTATAATTTTTATTTATTTCCTCTTTCTGTTATTAAGTGAACGATCGTGTATCTTCTAATCATTTACACCCTATATTGTCTCTGATCAAAATCACCACATACAGGCAAAAATTCATCGTCATCGCTTCAAAATCAAATTTTGAATAATTTCAATAATAATAATGATAAAATTAGTTAATAAATAAGAACAACTGAACAAAAAAATGGAAATAATCTTCAATACAAACTGACGAAAACAAATTTATATATCATGCTCAAATGATTCATCATTGTACGTATCATTTTTATTCAAGTTTAAAGATGATAGAGAAAGATCTGTTTCTAAAGTAATTAACGAGATAACAGGGTATCGATCAACAAGACTAAACAATATCACTTAGCTAATACTATCGGAAAATTTTTGATAAAATAGTCTCTCGATGCAAAACAATTCAACATCCAATATCTGATCGGCAACAAAAGATGGACAAAATAAAATCAGATTAACTGATTACTAAATACGATGTCCTAGCAACTTAATGCCGTTAGATTTTTTAATTGTTCGGACTACAGTAAGAACCTAAATAAATGAGGATGCGAAAAATTTATTTATTGAACAATATACAGACGATGTTAACACAATATATGTCAAAGATGGTACATCACTAAACTTTAAGTGACAACAACAAAACACTAATGATATATTTTAACACACTTTACTTTTTTGTTATAATGCATATCGATCTACAAAAGAGACATTATTTTTGTAACAGATTTGTCTATTATGTTGTATTTAGATAGAACACGTTTGTAATGGAATAGAATATTATGTGTGTTGCTCCTATTTTATTTGATGATAGTAATAATATTTTTCTACCGTATGTGATTGTGATTTGTTATTCATTATGGAACAGTGAATCTTGTGTTGCTAAATATCAGTTAAGATTTGAAGCGACTATGTCGTGAACGTTTAATTTGAAATGTCTTTTGTTTTTTAAATAATTAATAAAGTGGAATATCTTGTTTAACTTGCGCCAAAAAGCGAAAAATATCAATATTACGAAAATTTTCATTTTAAAAAACTGTGCTTGTCTTCATTTTTTTCTATATTCGGAGGACTAATATTAATTTCGACTCGACTTTTCAATTCGATCTAAAAGTTTAATCGAGACCTTTAAAAAAAGTTTTGGCATTATAATTTGATTCGATGGTGGTTAAATAGGGTTGGATACGGTTTCGATTGTCTGTCACCAAATTGACTGGGATCGGGAAACGTTAATAATTTCCATTTTTTAACTAATAAACTAAGAATAGATTGATCATGCCGATGATCAAGAAAATCATCATAGTTATCTTTACCCAACAAATTTTTATCGTCAGTAATCGCACGAGAATCTTGAGCATATGTTAACCATTCATTAATGAATCGTGTAGATTTCCAACTTTTTTTAACTATAATATATGATGCAGCAGTGCATGTTGAACTTGTAAATTGTAGTTCATCAGCATTCATTATCACAAACGTATCACGTTTTGTATATTGCGATTCCTAATGACAAAAATAAGAAACATTAGAAATTATATGTATGTTTTCTACAAGAAAAAATTCGGGAATGAAAGGCTGAGCTTTTTTTGCAATTTTAGAAAATCTATCAATTAACTATTAATTATTTATTCTTGTTATTAATACCTAAGCATACGTGCTGAAAAAGGGTTCAGTCATTGGGTCTCATGCCGAATCTTCAAAAGGTTTCGTCCAAAAAAGGGTTCAGTATGGAATCATTTCTTATGTTTCAAAAACAGGGTTCAGGATAAAATGGTTCGGTACGCAACCTTTATGTTTATTTAAAAAAAGGTTCCGTCTGATAAATAAGGTTCGTTCTTTGTGTTTGAGTTAAATGTGTTAAAAATCTCTAATACTTCTTCGAAAATATTACTTTTCTCGAGCGTATATACTACAAATGAAACGTCGAAACATAAAACATCAGAAAAACTTTAAATAAATATAAATACTCGATATTTAAAAAGATATTGAGAGAATGTGAAAGTTTTCTTGTATACTCTTGGAGGACGTAGTGAACCAAATTTCTCTCTGTACGACGACACGCTCTACAAGTTAGATCTGTCGGTTAATGATGGTGAAGACCAAAGTTAGTAAAAGCTATCCCTAAAACTATTAAGTAACTTCGTCCTTAAGAGCTCTAAAATTTGACAACTTGTCACTTTCTAACATATTTTTCATAAAAGCAGAAGAAAGGAGTATCGCTGCAACAACGAGGTCTTCAGGAAAGAAAATAAGTTTTCGAAATTCAGATGTCAGAAATAGCGCACAGCTTAAACTTGTCTACATGAGAAAGAATAAGAAGGTTTAATTTCAGAGCGATGGGTGTTCGAGTGCGTCTACAGAAACAAAAAGAGAATGGCCAGGAACTGCTTCCTTTTCCAGATTTTGAACTATTCTTTAGAAAATCTTCGTCAAATATGGTGGTAATGTGAGGTACATGGCGTTTAGAAGTGCAAGTTTGTTCTGAACAGCAAAAATAAAAAGATTTAATTGAATAAAATAACCTCTATGCTTAGTTTCTTAAATGTACCACTATGAAAAAGTAAAACATTACGTCCCTCAACTCCGGTTAGAATGAGCGTGAGAAGTGAACAAAAAGAACTCTTTTATTGAAAATGATTATTTCTCTTTTATATAGTAATTTTATAAAATAAAATAACATAATCTCGATTACTAGGAAAAGGAAAGGAAAGTGAACGGGAAAAAAAGAAAAAGAAAGCGTGCAGAAGAGACCGAGTTATAATAATGCTCTCATATTGAGCCGAAGTGAACTTAATGAATAAATTCTTTTTCATTAAAGAAGCAGGGTGGCCCGCACCGAGCTGATTACAAAAATCTGTTTTTTAAGTTTTCAAACCTTTTTTCATGCCGAACCGAATCGAAAACACTCGAAGGATCTTAAAAGTCGAAAAATCCTTCGAGTTAGAAAAAGTTCGAATTTTTGCCTGATTTTTCTGTTTATAATTTGAAAACTATTTTTTTCTTATTCAGCGGCAAAAACTAAGTAGAAAAGATGACGTTTAGTCAGTTGTAAGATGAAAAGCTTGTCCACTGTCGACGTCTTTATCTGATGGTCTTTGGGTGCGAGCATACAGTTTGGTAAAAATATCGAGTTTTGTGCGAGTCATTGGAACATTCATCTACACTTCAAGCTGAAACAACTGATCTGTATCTCTATCCTATCCCAGTACTTTAATTTTTTTCGATTTTCACGTTGAAAAATCTTCGAGATTTTTAGCAAAAAAATGAAAATCAACTAAAAATTTTGAAATACATATTCTACACTAAATATCGTATTCGGGAACTAATCAAATATCCTTTTTTCTACTCAGTTTTGAATAAGAAAAAAATAGGTTTAAAATTATAAACAGAAAAATCAGGCAAAAATTTGAACTTTTTCTAACTCGAAGGGTTTTTCGACTTTTAAGATCCTTCGAGTATTTTCGATTTTTCGACATGAAAAATCAGGTTTGAAAAGTTAAAAGACACATTTTTGTGATCAGCTCGACGATGGCTACCCAATAGTGTATAATATGTTTCAAAAAAAATTTTGCTAGAAGTTTGCATTATTGGCACCTTGGAGCAAAAAATTCTCTATCGAATGAGCGTAGAACGGAGCCTCCAAAATATCGGCTGCCCGAACAAAAGGAAAGGATTCTGGACCGTTCTGTACGTCAGTGGTCAATAGTTCAGCTGTGTGACAGTAAGCCTCTGATAAACGAAATTTTGATATATCACTCTGAACTCTACTGAATTACTGTACTCAATTACTACTGATTTACTGTTTACTATAGTATTAGTGTTTTGCTCACCGTACATGGCATCTTCCATCTTTTATTTTATGTTCTTCCTATTTACAGACACTTACTCGACTACATTTTAAATTTCTTTTTAAATTTTATTCATGTTTTTATCTTTTAAGTATTTTATCTTTCATGTTTTTTATCTTGACGCATCTTGCTCATATGAGAATCGTGGACCTACAATGCCATTTGACGATTGGTCTAGTAACAAACGCGTTTAAATCAACTCTACTCAAACTTTGTTGCACTGAGTAAGCAGATAATGCAGACCCGAACACAGTATAAAGAATCGTTCAGATTCCTATTGGATAAGTTATTATAATGAAGTTCCCTACTGATTTCTCTTATCAACTGTTTAAACTCGTGCACAAATATGAAAGAGATGACAAGTAAAGTAAAGGAATTGAAACTAGATGATTGAATCTTTTTTAAAAGTGGCATAATGTACACATAAGACCTAAGACTATGTAACAAGTACGTGAAAATCAAAACTCTTTATACTTTTCCTGGAACTTCAAAGAGAATAATATCTTGCTGTTCTACCAATTTAAGCATATAAGATACATTGGCAATAAAATCGACAGCAGCATCTGAATAAATAATAATATCGCCGTCGCGAGCATGATAAAGCTCTTTTGAAATAATGTACGGTTTCCATAACCAATAACCAGCTCCTCGTTTTCTCGATAGAATATATTTATTCCGTTCTTGAAAGTCTTGGTCATTATCAAATATCCACGTGTCTAACTTCAAACATTGTCGTAAACCATAATGGATGCCTGTTTGACAATTTCTACTTTGGGCATTTTGACAACAATCATGCCCATAATTTAGCAATAATGGATAACAACGTATTTCCTTTTCATTTCCGTACACGTTGACATCTTGGCAATTGGCTGAATCATTTTTTTCAAAAAAATTTAATTTAAAAATACTATAACTATAACGTTGATATTTAATTTTTAAATACCAATAAAAATAAATTGAAATTATTATTAGACTTAAAGTAAAAATAAATAGTGACAGATGGTTGGATTTTCCGTATTTGATTCTCATTCTATTCATTTCACTTGAACAAATTTGTCGACAGAACTGACAAAAATAAAATTCTATTACTATTTCAGCATTTTTATCATGATTTCATCACCGAAGGTATACAGTATTTGCGTGTATTTCATATATGTGGGTGTATCTATTGTTGTGCCTTTTAATAGCAACGGAATTATTTTTTTATTCTTTCTTTTTACGGTAAATGAAAATTTAAGATTTATAAATGATAAATGTTTTCATTTGACAAACATTCAATTATCATCATACTCTGAACTGTAAATACTTTGACAAGAACGATTTGTCTAGGATGTGAAACATTTATTTATTGAACAATATAAAGACGATGTTAACACAATGTATTTCAAAGATGGTATACCATAATGAACGATGGTATACCATTTTTGTTCTTGTCACTTAAAATTTAGCGGTATATACAACACTAAATTTTAAGTGACAAGAACAAAAACACATTTTAACACGGCTACTTTCTGGTATAATGCATATCGATCTACAAAAGAGACATTATTATAAGCAGCTTTTTTTTATAAGACAATGTTTTCACATGTTTTTCGTTGAAAATCACTTATTGTACGTTTTCTTCACATACTGCAGGGATGTGGCATGGGATTTTTCCCATTTCGTGAAAAAAGCCCTAATATTCTTAAGCAATCCTGAATTTTAATTTCTTATTCGGAGCCTGCTCAGCCTACTTATCTCAATATTCGGTTTCAAAGCAACGACTTCTCATGTTGAGAAAATCCGAAGTTACACGGTGTAAACACGCGTGAAAAACATTTTCAAATGTGCCTACGAGAAAATTAGTAGTTTTTTAGAAATTTGCGCACCAGCACTGGTGGAAAATCACTTTCTATTCGTAAAACATGTGCAAACCAACAGTCTGACCGTATTTACGTGTACCGACGTGTGAGTAAACAAACTCATGCGTGTACACGCAATAAAAGTTACTTCTCACGCATGGTACATATAAAATTATAGAAAGAATTGTTTTTACCGCAAGCACACGCAAATTTACTTTTTGTTTTTTTCTCTAAAAAAGAGGGAAATTCGTTGCATCATTACCTTGGAAAAGTCGTTAAAAATAATTAAATTTATGCAGAAGACTTTCACGAGATTGAATAGTCATTGAAAACGCGGAATTTAATCCAAACTGTTTTATTTAACTTTGATTTTTTTTTGCTCTATTTGTTGAAAGAGGGCTAGCCTGAAAGCTGAAAAGATAAAATCGAGGGTTGTCTATGTACGTATATGTGTGTGTGTATTTGTACTCTTTATCGTTTATTATAAGTGAAGTCTTAGAGGAAAAGAACAATTAATAGTGATATAATACAATAAAAGTACATAGAAGAATCAATTGACTATAATTTTTATTTATTTCCTCTTTCTGTTATTATAGTGAACGATCGTGTCTCTTTTGATAATTTAATTGAACGTACAAGACGTAATTTCACTTGATCTGAGAACAAATATATTGAAATGAGTGACATGTTAATATTTGATGATAATCTAGTTATACGCACGCTAGGAGACGAATGACAAATACACAATGTTCAGTAAATGGCGCCTGTACTTGTACTATACATGAGAGCTTCAGTTATCTGAAATATCTAAAATCACAATATTAATTTAATTTTTGAATAATTTTTCGGAACCATCATCTCTTTGTAGAAACATTCTTGTTTTTACCCTTTTCTTATTGCTGATTTCTATACCAGCCATGTGTAATTGCCAATTTGCATCTTTCTTTTCTACAACTCAGCCTGGATACAATTTATTCTTTTATGTACTTTTTCAATTTCCTCTATAATAATGAATGTTAAGCATTTGAATAAGACAGAAACGAAAGTCATTGATCAGTTAAATTCATATCATAAAAAGTTTAAAACAAACGATACTCGATCAATATTAACAACAACAAATTATTATCCACAAAAATATATTTCTGCACATACATGTTATGCAAGTACACTTTTCAAAGATTATTTAAGAGATCAACCTACTTATCTTCAAGAAAATTGTGTAATAGAATATAGTGGATTTAAAACAAATTTAGGTGAAATTCATGCACACTTAACCAGACAAGGACAAATAAGGAAAAAACAACAAAAATATCTTGGACAAAATTGGAATGCTCATAATGAACAACGATATGTCAGTCAAAAACGACAATCAAAACCCACCAGTTTATTGCAACCGTATACGTCAGAATCAAAACAATCACTTTCACACTCTCAGAAACATATATCAAATAATAATAATGACGACGACGGATTTCGTGAATATCTGATTAATGCATTGAGTTCCAAAACGTCAAACAACAATCGCCATCATCACCACCATGTTAATCTATGTCGAGCAGTAACAAATTTACGCGAAAATGATCGGAAACGAGTATCATTGTCATCCAGTGATTCTCAAGATCATGAGGTTGAATACTATATGAATCGACAACAACGTATCATTATGGAACAGGCAAGAACTGATAACTCAGACAAGGAACAACCGACGAGGACGAGAACTAATGGTCCAATTATACCAGCAATTATTCATCAGATAGACAGATTAACAACAAATAAGTCTGATTACACAACAGAAACAGTGTTCATTACTGGAAATAATGATATTAGACGACCTATTCCTATAAGACCCACAATTATCACAGGCGGTGAACAACATCATATAATAATTGATCAGTGGAAAGAGAAAACGGTAGATAGGAAGAGATTTATGGATTTATTTCGGAAGGTCATGACCGCACCATTATCTTTTTAGGATGAAACGGATGAGAAAATAGCTGTTTCCACAAATAAATCTTTTAAAGCATCAAACGATGATAAATCTCAAATTATTCATCATCAGAGTCGTTCCTGGTATCATGATCGTACACAATCATGGCGAAAACTAGCTGCTAATATTCTTCCGTCACAATTATGTAAAATTCAACGGTTTCAACAAGAAGCGCAACGTAAAAATATCATGACAATACCATCAAAAGGAAAACAACAATTTGAACAACTCATTAAACCATTATTAAAAATGAATAAACAACTCCCGACAAATAAATCCCATTATCAACCGAATTCGTTTGATAAACAACATTCACACGTTGTCCAACAAATAATGCCATCACCATTACACCGCAATCAACAATCTACTGGTCAACAACTCGAAAATAGTGATATTTCATCTTCTGTAACATTTCAACAGATCAATGAACAACCTAAAGAAACACCGCTCGTTAATGATAAAGTCGAACATCTCACATCACTATCGATGTCGTCGTTCTCATCTACTTCTGTCTCCTCTTGTAACATATTGTCCATTAAATCTGCTGATATGAACAAAATATTAGAGTCATCAGATATCACAAAAAGTTCACTAAGAACCGCTCATCCTTATCTTTTAAATTCTTGTCAATCGTTCACAAAATCATCTTTACTACTGAATGATTCAAAAACTATTTTACAATCGATTGAATCACCCATTCTCAAAATAACATCCTTACAAAATAGTTTGACACTAACGGACACAAATTTAAATTATCCTTTGAATGGTAAAAGTGTTGATCAGAATCTTCTGGTCAGCAATCAAAAGTCAAAAAATTAAAACGTCTATTAATGGCACTTGTATGTTTAGGAGGATCAAAGACGATTGGTGAAATAGCATTGAACGAAGCCAAAACTCGACTTCATAGAAAACCACGGTCATTGATTAACAAGAAAAAAGCTACTAAAGTAGTTGTTCAAAGGAGAGAAGACAACGATAATCGTTTGTCATCATCCACCCGTTGTAAAAGCCATAGAAAACATTGTTCATCACTTTCTTCGTCTTCCAAATCAAGTTATTCGTCGCATACATGTTCACCTCTATCCTGTCAATCATTAAAACGCCAAAAATTGAGAAAAACATCGCTATATTCAAGAAAGACGAAAAAAAGTTCAACACTCTCATCCTCTTCGTCTTCGATCAATATTAAATATCAAACAGATGATCATCAAAATATTGAAAGAATCAACCCAATATTATCTACTACAGAACTAACCTTTTTTGATAATCCCACTACACAAACATCACCACCACAAATCAGTGCTCGGTTTTTGGTATTTGATCAATTGTTAGCATCATTTTTATCTATTAACCATCAGAAATGGTTATTACCATTACCATCATTACGTGTTGAAGAAAATTTTCAACAATTAGTCCCATCAGATATTAATAATCTCATTAATCATCTACTTATATTTGACGAGAATCGTGATGATGGCAGTAAAAATCATCAAGAATCAACAACAATCGATGAACTTTTAGTTATGTCGAAGCCTATTGATGTTGTTTTGAATTCAGAAATAGATTTATACCGTTTAAAAAATTTTTATAATAATGTACAAAAATGGAATGATTCAATGATTGAAGAATGTAACAACAACGATAGAATAATCGAAGTAAAAAATGATAGTGTTCATAGTTTAGTAGTGCACCAAACACCAACAAAATCATCAGAGCTATTGTGTAGAACTCCACCATATATGATTCAAGAATTGTGTCTTCTAATTCGAAAACTTTTAGATCAACAACGACAACTAAATAATCATAAATACGATTTACAACCAACAATTGTTCTTCAGTTAGAAATTTTACTTGATCATTTGACAGGTGAAAACACATTCCATGACAAAAATTTTCAATTACAAATTTATCGGAATAATGGCATCTTTCAACAGACAGATAATCATATTCAAATATATGAAAATAGTATGTATTTTCAGTTCAAAAAGAGTTAAATTTGATGATTTTGACACGCTTAAGAATCCCTCCATCGAAAAAGTCAATTTTTTTCAAAACTATCGATGTTGAGATTTATACATGATTGAATAGCCCAAAGTGTTTGGTTTTAAAATCTGCACCACTTTCTACCCCAAAGATAAATTTTAATGGTTTAATGGTTTTAGAGGAAGTTTTTTTGGAAACCTCGACCCGTATAATATTCGAATTCTAATTTTTTTCGTAATACTTATATAATTTAAATATTTTTTAAATGTGTAGATTTATAAAGCAAAGTTTTCTAGTCGAAAAGGCATAATTCTGTGCGACTTTCTGTTAAAAGTTTACAAGCATTTTCCTACAAGCCCTACAGTACAGTAAAAAATACACGACGTTTTTCTTAGTTTTAGTTATTCGTGCAGTAAAGATTTCTCCGCTATTTTAGCTGCTCAGAGCGCGCAGTGATCTTGGTGAAATGTAGACAAGATTTGACGCTACTACTTAACATAGTCGGATTTTTAATTTTCAATCTAATTTTTGAGAAAAGTGAAGTGAAAACTCTTTTTTAACTTTTTTCATAAAAACTAAACAAAAAGTATTTGAAAAATCCACTTCTGTTAAGTAGTAGTGCTAAGTCTCAGCTACATGCCAAGATCATCGTAAGCTCCGAGTATTCAAAATGGCAGAGAAATCTTTACTGCACAAACACCTACTGTTTGATTCTTATCTGTAGGCTAATCTTGGGAAAACTCAACATTTTGGGTTCAAACTTTAGTGTCATCCTTCTTAGGTAAGAGACAGATTTTTTCCAAATCTTGTCAAGGTTAGATATTCTGGAACGAAAATAGGTTTCTGATAGGGTGGACCTTTAAGTCGAGAGAGTCTGACTCTCTACTCTTGTACCAATTTGATTAGAATTTGAGATTGTGTTTTCATGTATTATATAGACAATACATCTGTGTATGAAGATACTAGCCAATATCAGAATATCATATGTTCAAAAGACACAGTTACTCGTGCAATATCGACAGATGATTTAATATTTCAACAGCAAGGACAAAAACAAATATCTGTTGTTGCTACACAGACAAACAATACTGAAATGCTCGATAAACAACAACAATATTCATCTTCTCCATTTCTCATAGAATTTAGTGATAATAATAAATTAAAATGTAAAAAAACAAAACATAATGAGCACGGTGATGGTGTAGAACAATTATCAAAAACATTATCCGAAGTCTATCATTGTCCAAAAAAATTATTAAAAACCTATAGTGATGAATATTTATTTTTACCACATTTTAACGAAACACCGTTTGATCAACTACAAAATACTACTGATCATATGAAAGACACCTTAGTCTTGAATAGTGATGTTGAAATCTCCATTTCCTCGTCTTTATTTTCCATGGCAGACGAAAGTGAAACATTTACTATCGAAAAATCTCTTCTACCATTACCATCTGTTGCTAATAGTCCAAGTAAGACGGAAAATTCAATATCAAGTATGAAAACATTAAATTTGAATCCACATCTTACAAGTGCTCATAGTGACACATATATTTATTCCATTCGACGTTCATCATCAATAAATTGTAGAAAAATTGGATCTCAAACGTCATACAACACACTAATGAAAAAACTCAAATCTAATAATAATAATAAATATCAATGTTTATTACTGAATAGAATGCAAAAATTTTCAAATTTGATTGAATTGGAATCGTCGACGGCTGTTGAAGCAAGTACCGAATTTACACCTGATTTTTTTGGTGGTGATAGTGTGTTGAATAATAGAACCGAACAATTTGGTATTGATGATGCGGATGCCGAACAAAAAAAAGTTGATGATCGTACAAGTATATCCGATGGTGGCACAATGTCATTGCCAACTGAAGATGAAATACAGAAAGAAACTCGTACAAAACAAACACAAACTAAACCGATCGACGATGATTTAAGTAATCAAGAAGCAACACTTACTGAATCATTTGGCTCTTTTGAACAACAAAGTTTAGATTTTAATATTGATAATGAAAATCTCAGAGAGAATGAAGCGCAGCAACGTTCTCGGAATGGTAGGAATCTTTGCCCAAATAATACATTGTTAAATAATTTTTTGCTCTTCAGTTAATAGTTGATCGAAAAATTTTACAGCAACGCACAACTTTGTTCAAGACTAATCTATCTCTTATTTTTTAGGTGAAAAAATTTCCGGTGAAGAGGAGCAATCTTATGCTAATTTTGAAAATCAGCTGCAAAAAGTCTTCGATCCTTATTCAAAAAATTGCGATGCAGTCATTAATCTTAAAAATAATTTTGTTAATATGGAACATTTTATTGAAAAGAGTTGGATGCAACCACAACAATCACCATTAGCAGATGATGAAATAATTTCTAATCACAAATGGCATGAAGTCAAAATATATTTGCAACAGCACAATATGTCTGACAAGACGTTGCCTATAGAACATCAAAGTCTGATATCAGATTCATCCCTATCAACTTCGTTTCAACAAGCAAAAGTCAGTGAGAGGATAGAAAATATAATTGAAGACGATTTAAAATCAGTGTGTGATGTTGAAGAAGAAGATAGTAAATATGTACAGAAAAGTTTAGCTATTGATGTATTCACAACATCATTATTCGATAATAAACAAAACTTGATGGATAAATCTATTGATTTTTACAGAACGAAAGAACATGAAATGACTACTAACTATGAATTTGTTCATACAATTCAAATACCGAATTATGGATTGAGTTGCAACGAAGAAAATTCTCACAAAAAATATTCTAAAATTGAATTTAAAAAACGATCGATATCGACTAATAACAGCAACATCAGTTCAGGTTTCAAAGTCAAACATGTGAATATAAAAAAACAATTAATTGCAGATATAAATAATCGTGGACGATCAACTAGTATTGCTGGTAAACAGGTACGAGTTCATTCTAGACAATCAACACCATCACCCCTTAAACAACAGCAAATACCAACATATCTAACATTTTTAAATCAAAATAGTAAGTTTTTCTCTTTCCGATCGATTACAATATAACCATAGATTGAAATAAAAAGTCGTCTAGTCTTCTTAAAACAAATTTTTCAACAGCATTTCTTGTTGTTTTCCTGTTGATTTGGCTGGTTTAAATAAATAGGAACCTTTCGTAAAATGAATGCAGTGTAATGTAAGAATGTCGTGGACGTTTCATTTCGTCCAGAAAAGTTTGTTTTATACGATCGAGCTACGTTCAAAAAGTTTCCGATTCGATGGTCAGACTCAAAAATTTAATTTCTTATAGTTCTGATTTTGCTAGAGATCTCTCCGTATCAGCAAATTTTAATGAAATTTGCATACACATCTCTCCAGATCAAAAATTCTTCCAGCTATTCAAATCACTTTTCACATTCGTTCTGCTTATTACTATCGAATAAAAACATTAAGAAAAACTTGTTTTAATAAGTTTGCATAGAATTGTATATATTTAGATAATAAATCGCAATGTTTATCAACTGAAGTGAATTATAATGACAATTTTAATAAATTAATTATTCGAAGTTCTTCCGATTGCAATTCTTATTCACATTCTGAAAATCTGATATCGGTAAAAAATAAAGAAGACTCGAACGATAGTCAAAGTTTACATTTAGCAGATTTAGAATCCATAAGTCTGTCAAACCGTATCTCACAGCAACAGATGTGTTCAACGCATTATCAATTGAACAACAAATCAATTTTTGCACAAGCATATCTAACTTTACCATCAGTCGATGATGGAAAAAGTGCTCATCGTTCTTTACCAGAACAAGGTCAAAATTGTTCACCATCAAAAGGTGTTGTTAGTTCATTGATTCAACGGGTATTTAATTTCAAATCGAGTCAAATGGTGGGTATGTGATTTGTCACCCACTGTTTGTTTGTTTTTCAATAAACATTGATATCTCGTGTTTGTCGACTATTTGTGATATATTACTTCAAATTTTTTATCTGTTTCTTTATGGTTTAGATGAAAATGAACTGAAGAAAACTTCTGATAAAGTCACTTTTAAAATGGCTAAATTAAACTCAAATAATAACAATAGTGAAGAATTAGATGAAAAACTGATTATGTGGTCAGAGTTATCTCGTATGAGTTATAATGAATTATGTCAACGACGAAAGTATACTATTGCTACTGCATCGAAAAATAAAGATACATTCAAAGAACTCGATCATAATTTTGATTATAATATTAAATTAGCTGAAAATGTATTAAATAATCTTCAAATGATAGAGAAAAAAAACGTTTTCCCACTAGTAACATCACTAGTGTATATCAATAAGAAAATAAATGTTGCAACATCGCCAATAAAATTTGTTTCATCAAACACTTCGATTAAACTAACAACATGGGCCCATATACGAAGATTTGTACAAGAACAAGATAATATTACTAAATCATTTTCGCTATCTAAAACATGTTATAATGTTAAACATTTACATGTGACGATTAAACAGTTTCTATTAATATTTGAAAATAACGTTATTTCAGCCAAGAGAAAAAAGAAGAGAAAGAAAGCTCGATAATATACTGATGTCTCCATTAAAACAATATACCTCTTTAACTAATGTGAGTTGTCTAGTATAGTTCAATTTTTTGGTGGATGTCCTCTTTTTTCTTCTCGTACAAATCATTTTTGAGGATACAAAACAGTGATAATTTTATGTTGACTATAGGGTTTTGTTTTTCTATTGCTGAATACTAACGGAAATTTTTCAAACATTGTTTTATGTTTAAAAAAAATGAAAATTCGAAACTTTTAGAATTAGTCTGAAAAATATAAACATTTTCTCCTTCGCTTAGTAAGTTGAGAAAATGCAATAAGTTCTCCGTTCTTTTTAATATTATTGTATGATTTAAAGGTAGAGTAAATATTAAGAGATGTTGATGAAGATTAAATATACATTTATCGCCTTTCACTTACGATTTCGATCTCGGCGAACGAGAGAATAACCAGAGAGGGTCATCTCTCCATTACTAATTGTCGTATCGAGATTTGTTTCTTGAAATGGTAGAATGTCAAAATCGCTAAAAGAAAAGAAAAGGTTTGTCCCTGATGAGACGAAAGTTCTTAACAAGACTTTGGATACTGTGAGAATAAATATTAAGTTTGTGGGCTAATGTATTGTCGTTTCGTATGGCTTGAGTCACATTGCATCAATAACGATTAGACGAGCGATGGTAACGTTTTTGTTGTGGAATATTGCGGAAATTATTCTTATTTGTATTGGTATCGTTATTGGCATTGATATTAGTGTTGGTATTGGAATTCTATTGCTTTTCTATTGCTGAATACTAACGGAAATTTTTCAAACATTGTCTTATGTTTAAAAAAAATGAAAACTCGAAACTTTTAGAATTAGTCTGAAAAATATAAACATTTTCTCCTTCGCTTAGTAAGTTGAGAAAATGCAATAAGTTTTCCATTTTTTTTAATATTATTGTATGATTTAAAGATAGAGTAAATATTAAGAGATGTTGATGAAAGATTAAATATACATTTATCGCCTTTCACTTACAGCTTCGATATCCATCACTTTTGTCTAAGTACTTTGTAAGCAATAAAAAAAGAATTGTATATCACCCTTTCGTCAGTATTACTCCTCATCCACTATACCATTGATAGCTAAAATTCAAATCAATTTATTGAAGAGATATTCCTAAGATAGATTCAAATACCTAAGACAAACACCCGCACAGACGTGTTTACCTAACACACAGAGAGAGAGAGAATCCTTTTTCATCATGATTAGACATACATACAAAACACGTATGGTTACAAGTGATTTATTTATTAACCTTTTTCAGATAAGCAGTCATAATGACTCAACAGTTTCGAGACTCAGTGAGAGTGATGTTTCTGATGGTTAGAGTATCTATAGATGTTAGAGGTATAATAAGATGAGGGAAAAACTTAGTAGAAAGATATTTCTGGCTGTCCAGTAGTAATATACTACCTAGTTGAAATCAGCATAATTCTATTTGTCCGAAGCGTGCTGCACATAATTGGAAGTCGAATATTGTAGAATTATAGTCAATTTTTGGTACAACACATGTGTATTATTAAGCAATTGAATATAGATATCTTTATTACCCTCGAAACGTTCGGTGAATAGCGCCAACAATACCCTAGTGAACGTACTTGATCCGATTACTTGACTGTCTGTCTGATAAGTGCTAAATATTTGAACAAAATGGCAAGTATTTTCAAAACCACTTACCTGTCATGAACTTTTACATGTACTTTTCCAACATTGCAATACTTGGTTTTATTACTATGAAGTACTTTGTGAAAGCGCTTGCAGTTTTACTTGACAAGCGATTGTCAAGTGAGGCAAGTACCTACAAGTACATTTACCTGTGAAAAGAAACAAGTACCAGCTTCGTTATAATAAACAAAGTACTTGGGTCAAGTGTATTCACTAGGATACGTCGCACATGACAATGCAACTACATTTATATGAACCCTCCGTTTAAGATCATATGACAAACAACTACCGAATAGTTGTGAAACACATTTTAGCGCACAAATGATGTGCCTTCTGTAGGAACACTATTCATTGTATTCTCTTCTGAGGCACTTGTCGTCAGGACATGTTTCAGCGCATATCCAATGTGCCGTTTACAACAAAATTTACGGAGGTGCCTGCGTACACGCAAAATTTTCGACACGATATTTTAAATATATTTTAATGTACACTCTACCTTGACACTATCTAAAAAGGACACATTCTGGAACACATTTGTTTGACAGTGTGCTAGTTTCTATAAAATTAAAGTTTAAAAAATTAACGTAAAATTAACGTTAACGTTTCATTTAAAGCAAAAGCTGTTGCCATTCAACGCATTACTAGTCGTTCCAAACAGGTCACTTCGTAAAGTATCAGACCTAGAAATCTGACAATTTAGACTACTGCAGAAAGTTGAACAACGATTGCCATAATTAATTTGAATTATACCGATGTTTGCTAGTGAGAATAATGTTGGTTCCAGCAAAATGCTCAACACGACTTGTGTTATGTAACAGGACATGCAGTCCTTCGTTTTTCCAGTTAAAACTTTTTCTATAATAGTAAATTAGAGATCAAGAGAAAAATATTCTTTTATCAATCTACATTGTTATTATTTCACAAATAGATATAATTTTACTGTACATAATAAACAAAACAGCAAAAATCAAAGCACAAGCAAACATCTAAATAAGAAAAACATCCAGCAGTTTCAGAGGCAGCGAAATGATTTCGAAACTGTGGGTGTTCAAGGACAAGAATCCAAAGAAAAAATTAGTTTCTGCTGGAAGAAAACGAAAATTTTTAAAATCTGTGAATACCAAAGCACTCGTGATCCCCATGGATCGGTCGCCTCTGAGTAGTTTATTTCGGAAATTAAGGAACATACCATTTTATCGAGCATTAAACTGTTCTTAAGACTTTTGAATGTCAGCGACATTAAAGAACTATAGCTACTTTTTACTTAGCGTCTTAACTTTACCTTTTATAACTTCATCGATTCGTAGAAGGAAAAGATCGCTACTATACAGCACAAGGGCGAAATGGAATGTTCTTTTGGAATAAAAGGTGCCACTTGTCGGTCAAGTTCACATTAAATTCAAAACTCGAGATGTCAATTAATCAACATAAAAATCTGCCTTTAATCAATTGATTTTCTGTACTAAAAGAAAATTTCGAACTGTCAGACATACTGCATAAGTCACTAAAAGCTCTATTTGCTCTTTTATTCCCTTGTTTAAGTAGTAAATCAGGCAATCTGGTACAGTGATGACAATAAAATGGAACGTTGTGTTCACAATAAAGAAAATATTTCCGTTTTTGCCGATTACAAGTAGTTAATAAACTAGGTAACGCTCGCTCATCTACGATTCCCTCGGTCCGTTAACTTAAGCTGTGCTACACTCACAAGTACTACATAATGTGCAGTGTTCCTAACAGAATTTATCCACTAAGCGTATCAGTACGCTCTGTTTTTCCAATCAAAGTGTACACTGTTTTTCTCACAAAGCGTACATGTTTCAAATCTTCAAATCAACACTTTCTTTATACACGCTTTTTCCTAGAAAGCAACTTTGCAGACACAGACAATTACAAATAGAGAAAACCATCGCTGATCTTGTATAATAAGAAAAAAGCCTCTTTTCCTGTCTGGGTACTCACTTAAACACAGTTTCTTCAGTAACTTTATAGATTATTTTCTCTTACATATAAAAAAAGTTCGATTAGAAAACAAAGCATACTGTACGCTCTGCTTTTCTCAGCAAAGCGTAAAACAGAGCGTATTTTTAAATTCTGAAGCGTATGTACGCTTTGCCATTAGAAACATTGATAATGTGTACAGCAAATATTCATAATCGGAAAAAGTGGAAACAGTACGACCTTCCCAAAGCGATTGGCGATTGTATCAACCTGTCACTCAATATTTTTCGTTTACAACAACAAAGAAAGCGCACGCGTCCATTTGGTCAGCAGTAACAGCATAATCGGACGCATAACCCTCACTCAGCGCACTGCAAAATACTTTGAGCATGAAGTATGCGTCTCCAGGTCACTTTCAATCGAATCTGATATATCGAGAAGTTTTACTGGTTCTCCGAAGACTTCTATAAGATCTCTAACTGTCCCACTAATGCTTTCCTAGAGATCTATGACAATTCTCATCCGTCGTTTTACATAGAGCAAGTAAGATATAGTTTCTTCGATATATAATCGTCTCTGTTACTTTTACTTGTTTAAGAATATGTTTTCGCTTCCAGTGTATATTGTACCATAACGGCGCGCCTTCCGTTGCATTTGACGTCTTTCTCAGTTAGTTCTGATACATTAAACATGTTTAGGGTGATGTCTAATGTTGCCTCAATTGTCGTCTCCAAGTAGTAATTAACTTGTAAATATAATGAAATTAGCGTTTGTTTCTCTTTTACGGTTGGTGCGTCCATGTACTATCTGAATGGCATTTTTCCATGTTTTGCGGACAAACAAACACACACACACAACTCTTTTGTAAGATTCATTCCCTTGACTTCAGTCAATTATGGAAAGAAATTTGCTTAATTTGCGTTAAATGGTATTGTGTGGATAAGACCCTACTCCAAGTAAACAATATAAGTTTGACTTACGGTACTAACTGTATTTTATTTTATCCTTTTCGATATAAATTATGGGTCTTCGATTTGATGAAAATACAAAAAATAATAAAACACATTGAATAATAAAAGTTTTCACTTTTAGTCCTAGCTATTCATTTTTTTTCAGATTTTATTGCTTTATATCCATCTAAAGTTTCCAATTCTGAGTGAAGCGTCTATCAATCCAACTTAGGACAGAAAAAAACGATAAATAAACTTTGTTACTATTAGTTTTTTTGTAAAAACAAATAGGAACACCGGCTAGGGCAATAATCACGTGTAGTTTTGAAAGAATCACTGTCTATTTGTTCTCTGAAATACAAGAAATGAATCATCTATATACCTTTTAAATGTAGATTACTTTTCATTCAGATTAGCAATAGTTTAAAAACAAAGTATAAAGCTAAAGACAAGGTTCACTACGTTTTTTTGCAAAGTGTAAAACAAACATATATTTACTGTTCAAGCCGTTCAGTAAATTTTGTTTACAAGGATAGACTTTATCATTAGAAACACGATTACAATTTATAGCTTATTTTATGCTTCTTTCTTACTTGTTTCTAGATGGATGATTCGACACGTTTGACTAGTTCACAGTCAACCAAATTGTTTATACAACGTGATTATTCAAATGGTACCGCTGTTAAATTTCAGGAAAGATTTCCAGTTGAACTAGAAGGAAGAGTAAGAATTACCTTTTATCTCACAAACCACTAGATATCTAAGCATATATTTTTGCTCATTTTGTATAGATTGATAAAAATGAATTCGTCCACATCTTACAAGAAATAAATCGAATTTATGGTGATGCTGAACAATTATCATTTAAAACATTCATGGAAAACTGTTGTGCTTGTTTAACCGGCTATTTGTTATTGTTATGTATGCCAACACATTATGAAAAAGTAAATAATGACTATTTCATACGTTTATTCCTTATTATTTGTATGTTCTAATTGTACTACTTTAGTGTGTAAAAAAAGCAGCACGCTATATAAATGAACAGAATGAGCACATGTTAAATCGGCGAGGCATATTTATGTTAGATCCAATGGAAAAAGGACTAAGATGTGTAAGTCAATCGTTATCACATTTTCTCTCTCGTTAATTTGATATTACATAGAAAACCTCTTCTAACCTGTTTGGCATTAAAAGATCCTGGCAGTAATTGAGAAAGAATATCTAGGAGCGAGCGAGACTGTGATGAAGTTGATACATTCTTCCCTTTGAGACAGTAATCGTTTCTATCCACAATCCGTTAAAGTTCCATCTTTGAAGAATCTCAGTTAGTTATATCTCTACCCTTTCGTTCAATTATCGAACTGATCTTATGATAAGCGTCATAAACTGTTTTGTCTTTTAGATCGAAGTTTGCATTGTGCACGATCATAGATGATTTTATTATTCTCATCAATGTTATAGACAAAATATGTTTCTTATAGGAAGAATTTTTTCGTTTTCTTTTGTTTCTAATTGAATCTTATTTATGTCTTGTTCAAAACTTTTTTCATTGCATAAATACTATATTGCGATTGTTTTTTCTTCTATGGGTTCAAATTTGACTCTACTATGGAACAAAATATACGTTTTCTGTAAACAATGTCTTTAGCTCATCTTGAGAACACAAAATGTTTTGAACAGTTCTTTATTTATAAAAATGTAAGTGTGTAGGCGATTTATTGTTTGTGCGCTTGTCTGTTTTCTTTTAATAAATTTTTTCTTTTTTTCTATCTTAATAGAATTTGTACATATATAAACAAAATATCGAGTTGTATAAAGAAAGTTTTGTTATCATTAAAGTAAGGAAATATAAAATGAGGTTTGATTAAAAAATAGCCAATAGCAGAGAAGAAAAGATTTCCAGTCAAATATTTTTTAAAAATATATAATTTCAATAACTATATATGTGTTTGTGCGTGCATTTTTTCGTTCTGCATTTTTTCTCTGAAAATTTATTGTGCTTTATGCTTAAACTTTGTACATAGAAGTTGTAAGACTGTTTTTCGAATATACAAGTATAAACATCATGTTGCAATTTAAATCGTAGTTATTTATAATACACTTTCGATCAAATATTATGTTAAAGTCTCATTAAGAGCATCCTGTGCTAGAAGACATCAGTGAGGGGAAAGTAGAAGTGGTAATGTTTCGAATATTTTGACAATAAATAATGAGTCACTTTCATAAGTTGATTTTTAAATAAACTATGAAAACTAATCGTTCCTTTAAAATAGTATTATGTGGTGTTTTATGTCTCAGATATGTTAGCGAAATAATTCTTCAATTATGATTGTAAATCTTTCTAAAATTGTTTTATAGATGTTAATATGTTAGATTTATCTCTTGATCATGGTGAATCATATCCAATTTTACATAAAATTGAATTAAAACGCCATTACGCTCATGAACGATTTGGTCTTGCTATTCAGCATGAACGTCCATGTTCAATATCATGTGTTCATGTAGGAAGTATAGCTCAATATGCTGGACTTAAAACTGGTCATATTCTTATTAAAGTAAATGGTAAAAATGTCAGTGATATACCTCATGAAGATGTTAAAAAATTAGTTTATACGAAAAGTAATGTGTTAGAATTAGAGGTAAGTCATTATCGCTTTTCTTAGATCCAAATTAAACTAATTTAGTTATTTATTTAGGTCTTAGATCCGGATAGTTCACCGTACTCATCTAATAATGTTATAACAACAACAAGTACAACAACAACATCGGCATCAAGTGACGATGGTATAGGTGAAAAAGAAAACTGTTATAATTATAATGTATGTTATACAACTAAAATCGCTTTGAACGATGCTAAACAAAAAATACTAAAAGATAAAAATTATTCATCAAAACAACAATCTCAACAACCAATTACAGCCGATTATTATAAATCGGATTATCGTGAAATTAAATATGGAGAATTTAAAAAACATTTATTACTCCCATCTTCTACACAACAAGCAATTACCTATAAAGCACGTGAATCATTAACTTCATCTAGTCAAGATTCAGATGATATTAAAAATGTCAAAGATATTTATATGAATAAGCAAGTTAAATCATCTTTGATTAATAGAAAGGAAGTAAATGAAAAGAAACATCATCAT
>CAJNOQ010001483.1:0-31060 GCA_905250885.1 Didymodactylos carnosus | reverse complement strand
GTGCATTGCACATGTTTTCGCCTACAGTAAACAGTTGCTTATGTACAGAGCAGAGAAAAAGGTTTGACAATCGAAAAAAAGCACCCAGTTATCTCATTCATGGTAGCGTTGTTGAAAAGCGCCAAACACAGAAAAAACTAAAAAAAAGTGGCAATATACAAACACAAAAGCAAACTATGAATCACACGCGTATGCGAATGTTAAACAAGGAAAAGCCAGGAAATAGCCGCTGATGAATTAACAGAAAAAAACATATAATTTCATGTTTAGAAATTTTTATTGATATTATCATTAATTTCTGTCTAATCTTCAGTTCTTGTCCGTGTAGGTGGAAATAGACAAGGAAATTCTGTTCGTTCATCCATTGATAAAGAAGCTTTTAGCGATGTATGTAAGAGAAATAGAGTTCTTAGTTAATATTTAACTGATTCATCTTTCTCATACCATCAGTCATCGGTTGCAAAGAATGAATGCCATTTCCAGATGTTGTCACTGAATAATCGACGACGGCATCAAATTCTTAAATGTTTGTAAAAGACGAAATTGATTTGAGTTTGTTTACTAGCAACTGATTTATCTTTATTCATTGCTTGTTCTTCCTCACAAATCCATGGTGAATACGATTTACGTGCAACTTGTTGAATTAATTCATTTTATGTTGTTTATTTTGTTATCAAACATCGCTTGTTCAATATGACTTTCTTCAGATTAACGCAGAGCATTTTGAAAAAGAAAATCAATTTTATTTGTTTTATTATTTTCATTAAATCTCGTGGCATTTCTAATTCTAGTGCAGTGGATGCGCAGTACGAACTGTTTCTAACTTGATTACTTCGTTTACCTGCACGTCTTTGTTGGAAGATGAGCAAGAAAGATATAGGAAACAAGCCGGAGAAAGTATTTATCTGACCTTTTCCTAATCGAAAAGTGAACGGCAGAAGGCTACCTTTTTTGTCTGAAATTCAATTCACTTTATTGCAGATGATTGAACGAAGGCTGGCCTTATGGCATTATAGGAACGTTATATTAGTGTAGGTAAAATATGTCTAAATACTTTGTTTTACTCCAGTAACTAATTTTTTGTGTAAATGTTAACAGGTACACTTTTCCGTTTGATAAAGTCTGTAGTTCATCGGAAAATCTTGGAAAGTAAGACGGCTACTAATAAATCTGACTTTTAATCAAATCTCAACGTTTTGATTTTCGTAGCAGAAAGTTTTCAACAAAACAAATGTATGAAAAAAGATGATCAAGACAATACATGTGGCGTAAAATGTATCAAAAAACGTTACGTTAAATATACCTTCAACGAATTACATATTTTGCAACTATGTCGAAAGCTAATAGAAAGATAGATATCTGTGTTACATTATACGCGGTGTATCATTTACCATTAGAAGTTATTTTCATCCTACAGGAGTAAGTAAAGAAAACAAAATCTATTCTATTAATCAAAGCTTTTCTTTTCTTTTAGTGAACAACAAGGTGATCTGCGAAGTGTTGTTGTCTTCATGAATAAAAATCTATTCTCGCTAGAAAACATCTGCTTGAAGCAGTTCAGTTCCTTCATTACAATAAAACTGTTGATATTAAGGTTAATTCTTGTGCTAACACTTTCATCTTGAAACTCTTGATTGATACACAAGATTCTATATCAGCCGCACAATATCTTATTTATGGTGAAATGGTCAAGTTGAATGATTAAATTGTATGATCTGGGCTGCTGACAAGATTAACAAATAAATATATACATAAACTACATCATGCAACTGACTTTTGTCGGCAAGCACATCCATTTTGCCGTCGAAGAAAACCTGAGATAACTCGTCGAGCTTCTGAGATAACTTATGTTTTCTCTTGCATTGAATTCTTGCTCATTTTGTGTCCCGAACTACAGAATCGTTTTGTGGTTCACATCTAAAATTGGTCAATTCGGATGAGTACTTGTGTTGCATCAATCAGAAAATAAATGAAAGTGATAGATACATTTTTTCAACTCTATACTGTGTTTTCCGATACTGTTTTTTAGCTCAGGAAGTTAAAGGATCTTGCTACTATTTGATTATTAGACTCTGGCAACCAATTTGAATGATTCAGACTGTTGCATAAAAATGCTTCTTCTTTGCTCTAGCTCTCGAAGTTGTTTCATATGCACCACTGCTTGTGTTTTCATAGTTAAGAAAAAGAAATCTTTGTTTTACGGTTTTAACCTTGGACTGTCGATACTTTGTTTTACGTTGCTAACATATACTGGAAAGGAAGCATTATCCTCGGACAAAGTTAATTAATACACATGATGGAGAAAACTATTTTGACATTAATTACAGTGAGAGTGCGTCTCTTTTTTAGCTAAACTTACACTGCGAAGCCGAAGCCACTTTTGACTGTCTGTCGTTTGTATGAATAACCACGAGCTGATTCAGTACACTTCAGCTGTACCTGATATTTGCACAAAAGTGTTATTTATATGGATGCTTCAGCAAAAGTTAAATGCGAAAAAGAATGTTTGTATGGGTAATGACGTAATATAGAAGTACTTCCTATGACCACTGGAATGAGTTAATTCAAATAATAATCAGGTTGCGTCACATCCATACAGTAAAATATTCATGTGAAGCTGAACTACCCTCATCAGGATTCAAGGTGTCCTGCCGCAGTCTCTCAATCATAAGTTCACTAATTTCATTCTTTTGATTTTTTTCATTCTTGCACTACTGAAGTTATCTTCATCTAACTCGGTGCAACTGAAATTCTAATCTCTCCAGAATTTATCAAATTGTTATAAAATTTTGAACAATGATTCGAAATTGAAGAAAATGTCAACTGATGAAGTTTCGATGTAAGAAAGGCACTAGATGCTATCGAAAAAATTTTGATAGGATTGAGATTCGTTTTTATCAGTCAACGAGAAAGCACTGATTGTTTAGTCCGCTCAGATTTGTATGTATTCAAATAAAAGAAGTCGACGTTTGAAAAACAATAGGCATGCAAACAAGACGTATATATACAAGTCTTTTTTTTACTGCGTGTATGGGAAATATGTATGTATGTATGATCGTATATAAACATATATCAAGAATGTTGTCTGTGTAGAGTGACCTCATACTGCCTTCCTTCTATTCCTTAATAGCAGTCGAAGAGTATGCACATCACAGGAGATATATATTGTGCAAGAAAATAAATATATTCTATATGTATCTCTTTTTAAATACAAAACATGTATTCTAGTATATAAGTAATATATGGGTTTGATAAAAGGAGAAAAACTGAACAAGTGGAGTTCATGCATTCTCTTCGCTTTATTGTGTAAGTTTTTTCGGAACTAATTTTCACAAGAGTGTAACCTCAGTAATGGAATGAAACACGGATTTTTGGTGTACCATGCGAAATGAAAATATAAAGGGAACGAAGGGAAAATTGCATCAGGATAGTGGTTTGACGGTACGGTGATTGGATGGAAACTACCTAAACTTTTATATTAGAAATACCGTAGGTCTAGTCAAGAAAGCATCATCCGGACATGTCTAACGCTTGCAACTTTCCCACGGTAGAAACGAATAATGAACGATGTAGTTTTGTGATCTAGCAGCAGCTAGGAAAACTGAAAAAGAGATCTGCCATCTTCAAAGATCTAACTATCATTGTCCAGGCATTTGAATGACGTGATTATTAGTTCCATTGTGTTTTTCAATGTACAGCGATACACACATTTAATTCTTGTAATTTTTACATTTACCAGTGGTCTTTTTCGATGACCTGGTCATCACATCAAATATTTTCAATATTACGTGGTACTCAAGCCTTACATAAATTTGTTTTAACGTTTTTCCTTGTAATATTTTTTTGTGCGCAACTCACCAAATTTTTTTCGTACTCTGTAACCTTAGTTCGCACATATATATGTTTTCATGAGACGGACGAGAGATATCAAACAGACTATCTCTTAAAAGGAAGAAATACGCCTTTTTCTTATTTTATTTTATTCTCTGTTGTTAGAGAGGAGAAATATAATCTTAGTCTCTCATAGCGTGTATTATCGGGCGGTCTTTGCACGTAATTATCGTTGCACACTTGAAAAAGAAATTCGAAACCGGTCGTGTGATTTTTTATCATTGTTCATTTTTCTTTTATTATACTTACTATCTTTTCGAAAGGAAAAAATACCAAACCTGATAAATAAAAAGATCTGAGAAAAACATCGGAATTTTTGTCGGGACATATAGGAATACATTTCTTGACAGATTTTTAGCTTATCATTAAATCGTACAATGGAATACATTATGTATCTCCGCATCATGAGTCAGTAAATACCAACTACTAAATTGTGAAGACATTCGTCTATTGTGTTACATAGCATTTAGATAACTTAGTTATCTAAATGCTATGTAACACAATAGAATTCAGAAGAGTAGTTAAACTACTCTTCTGAATAGAGATAAACACAAAGACGCTTGACGTTTCGTACTCCACTTTACTCTTGAACTTTTCACATTGATTACTTTCACTGATCCTTTCCAGAGTAGGTGAAACGAAGGATACTAGAAAAGGGAAATGGTTGTTGCATATATACAGAACTTTTCTAGATAATTTGTGTATATACTACTTTTGCATGTTGATGAAAAACCCAAGGAAAATTCATCCGGACAGATGGATGACACACATCATTGATCTAAAATATGAGCCAATCAAATTTATGTCAGCCGCCTAAATGGGTTAGAAGTTGTGTTCTCTGATGAGTGACATAAAGTGTACTGGTGATTGGCATTCACCCATTAATGTGAGATGGTTTATGACTCACATGGGCGCATAACATTCACCGATAGCAATAGGTGATTGTTTCTTCGGTGAAACTCATTGAATACACAAAACCCCCCTATATTCCTTTACGATTTGAAGGACATCTCGATGAACTGATTGATCTTTTGTCTATTGTGTTCGTTCTCCAACTTTTCGATATCATCTTTGATCTTGTCATGCCATTGTTTCTTCACTCCACCTTGGGTTCATCATTTGTTTGCTCTTGTAACAACTTTTAGCAGAAACTTATTTTTTCAGGCATGCTGGAGTGACGACGAATATTCTTAACGATCTTTTCGAGCTGTAAATGTGCAGTATCGGTGAGAGATATGCTGGGAGTTCGAACGAATTAGTTTTTAGGCAACAGAAGAATATTCAGGCAGATCGGTCTTTCGGAAAAATTATAGAAATATTATAAGGCAGTCGATAGAAATGCGTAAAATGTTTGATGAGATTCTTATGTGAAGAAATAATATTATAACATCTATTACGGAAATAATATATATTAAATCGAGATATTAAGAATGGTAAACATTATAATTTTTGATTAGCACAATTTTATTTTTAAATGTGAACGTCATTAAAGATCGAATTTGAAAAAATAAAGGTTCTAAAACGAAATTTACTCAAAACCTTCTCGGAATTTTTGATGAAAATAATTCTGATAATACCAACTTTCATATAAAACTAACTTTCATACTTTTCTTCTGCAACTTTGAATTTTTCGTCTAGATATTCAGTCGAAAGTCAAAGTTGTCTCGAAATTCTGGAACAAACATGATTTAACTCAATTTTTGACCCAGATTCTAAAAATAGCTATGTTATTCGTCATGTACTAGTCAATAAGTTCTAGTCAACAGATCGAACAAGTTTGTAAAGTTCTCGAGTCCGGACCTTTTTGCATTTCGAGTGTTTTTAAACTTTTCTAGAATAATGTAATATTTTTAAAATCATATCTTCAGCGTATGATAATCATCTAAAGAAACCAATTCTTAGTTTTATAACTACTCGTAAGAAGGCCGTCAAAATCGGAGATGAAGTAATTCGTAGTTGGTATCTCGCTGTATATCATAAGTTTTTTCTTCTTGTCTAAAGTCAAAACTAGAATTGACCTACAATCGAGATTTCGATAGAAAATCACATTTTTCATTGACCGTGTTAAGTCCGCTCAAAAACTCATCTGAACGATAATTCACATACTTTTACACTCTTAGCTCAGATGTTGCGATTTATCTTCTAATTTATTTTAATCGTCACAAGACTTATTTCCTAGATCGAAATTTGTTGCTTTAGCTGCAAAGAGTGGAAACCTTTTGTTATTAGGGGCACATGTACGTCAATGTTAACTAGAATTATTTCTGATCGGTGAAGAGAAATAATTATAGAATTATTTGTGATTCTCAAAACTTTTCATGTACTCATGACTTGCTGCCTTCTTTTTAGCGCAATGATTTCATCTGTGCTTTTTTCGTGTACACTATCGACTGATAATTTAATATTTTTCTAGTACATTCGGAACTCGTTTTCCATCATTTTTACTTCTTAAAAACAAATTCAAACATTGTTTGCTTACAAAACAAGATGTTTAAACACGCGAAAAAAGTGTATAATAATTTTACACCATTTATATAATTGTCTGAGAAAATTGAAAAAAGCAAGAAAAGGGAGTGAGAAAAAGAGTAATAGCGTTCATGAAGTTCATTATTCTAGCATTATTTACAACACCATTTAATAAACGAATATATAGCAGCCACAACAAGAGCAATCAGAAAGATGACTGCAGTGAGAGCTTTTGCTTCATCGGACATCTGATTGACACTAGCACCTTAAAGCGAGAAAACGAACCAGTTAGAGGTGTAGTATTGTATGAGAAGAAAAAATCCACCGTTCATTATCGCTTACCCTGTTGTTTTCCATTATCCGAACGAGAGATGACGCAATTGCGGTTTTTGTCACAAATCTTAATTTCTCCAGCTGATGTAAAGTAAATTAGAGCAAGCATAAGTCCTAGAATAAACATGTTAACTTTGCTTTAAACTGCAACTTTACCTCGATATCTTACCTGAAAGAATGACAATAGCTTTTGAATGAGTTGACGACATTTCTTGGGATATTTTCGCTATTTTCAACGTTAATGTATAAGATCACACAAACAATAAATCGGACAGTACGAACTGGTAGCTTCGAAAATTAGTATCTCAAACAAATACACAAGAATGATCGGTTAAATATACATATCAACGGTCTAGAATGTTTTCTCGGTCACAGAGCCCGGCTCAAACGTGTGAAGAAAAGGTTACTATTTTTTAAAACTGCTGCTTTATTGCAATAGCCTAACTTAAATAAAGAGGAATGATTTTGAAAACTGGCTCCCTTCAGTCTAAACCTTCTCGTGTCAGTCACAGTCCCATTTTGGTATTCATGCTTAAAATCGAATCTAACACAGTAAAATCAATGATCTGGGTTATCTCGTTCTTTATCCTCCCAAAACAGCTCGCGCATATCGTCAAACTATCTGATTAAGTGTGCGCGTAATCAAAGTACTTTTTCCTGTTTTTGCACCTGATCGCTGCGATTTTGATAAAAGTATCAATAACAGCAACGACTAACGTTTTCTGTCGATCTGACGCGGCAAAATACTTATCGTAGTATTATGATATATATTAGAGTCACAAGGCAGATGCCTATTTACTTCAAACACAAACAACTGACGAGAAAAAAAGGCGGAATAAACATGTACAATGTGAGATAAGAGAAGGAACATTACGTCATGGAAAGAACTGGACGTGAAAAGAATGCGGTCGAGTCATAAAGAGAATGGAATGTCTACACGGCAGACCGAGTCAGAGTCCTTTCAATTTGAAATCATTCTTGTTCTCAAAGCGGGAAAAGATATGACGTAAAACTGACAAGTTTTTTTCATTATTCAGTTAAAACCTGTCCACTGGACAGGTTTCAATTGAATAATGAAAAAAACTTGATTAATTAGACATCCTGAACTAGTCCGTCCGTTTGGAGACTTATCTCTGTGATGAAATAGTTACTTTTGTCGGATCGAATTATGTAAAGTCCTATAGTATTTTAATATTCATTGTTCGCTAATAGGAGCTAAGTAGTGTACTCTTAAAAAAGTGTGACTTGCAAAACTCTTTCCGGTTTATGTGCAAATTCTGTATAGCTTCTGTGAAGCTCCTGGAAAGATTTGTTGCAACTATGCATCAGATTTGCGACTAAATCCTGGCACATCTGCAGTGCAAAAAACCGCATATATGGAGGCCTTTTTCAGAATCTTCACAGACCTGCAAAGTTTTTTGCAGATTGGCTCATTATGAGTGTTGAAGCTCCCTCAGTTAGCACTCATTGCACTCATCTTTAATTAAAATCAGCAGGCAACAGACGTTGAAACAACAGAAAAATAAACATTTTCTCCATTCCTTTCTTCTGCATCCGAAGACAGTCACACTAACCATTCAGCATAAGAATACTTTTATTCTATTCATCGCACGAATGTCTCTCAAATACAGGGAAGACATAAACAGACGAAAAGAATCTTATGAAAACTGACGAGTGAGTATAATGACTTACACATTTGAAAGTATTTTCAACTTTTAATTACGGATTGTTCTTATTCTAGTGAAAGGATAATAAAAATGTTTCGTTTTTAATTTCACAAACATATTGATGTGAAATAAACGTCTCCACTGGCTTCAAGCGAAAATCAGTCTAACTTGAAATGTGATAAAACATATATGACTAGATACAGACAGAAGATTTACATCGAACTACGTATTCCTCTTCATCGGCGAACTGATTTTTGAGAAAAAAAGAGTTTTAAGATTCATTAGTTCTGCTGCAAAACGATACTAAGCATTAAAAACATCGATATAACTTTTTCGACTTAAGTTAGAACAACATTATTCTTTTTTGAAACCTGCACAAGTCTGGTGGATTTATTACTGCTAAAATACCAGAAATAAAATTGGCCCAAAGCGTTCAGAAACTTCTCTTCTATTGTCTGGATCATTCTTTTTCTCAAAGGATGTCAGTAAAAACCAATTTTTCAATCATTTTCCACTTTTAATAACACACAAAAAAAAGTAACAGCAAAAACAACCACAAAAAGCAGCAATACAACTTTGTCAAAAAACTGTCTCAATGTAGGTAAAGTTGCGTTAAAAAGTTTTAGTAATCTGGTTGCTTTTGTCGAAGATTTCCTGACGCTTCTTTAAAACTCTCCTGAAAAACAGTTTGAATATTTATCCATAGTTTTTCACATATATGCTTCATCATGGTTCGCAAAAGCTGAGAAAAGTATCCTGTGTTACAAATGAAGTAGTGTGTATTTCCTCCTTGTGATATGTGTTTCTCCTTAATCGTTTTTTCTGTACGGTAAAGATGATACTATGTAAACAGGTGAAAATTATCTGAAAAAGATCAAGATCGATTTCTTCCCTCGAAAATCGATGTTTCAGTAACAGCGTGTAACATGTCTCATTCGGCTCCATTTTTAACTTAAATTCCGAATATCCAAATCATTTGAATAGAAAAAGCTGTTTTAGTAGCAAAATTTACTAAAGGTAATCCCATAATCTGTTTTTTGACACCATTTCGTGATTTTAACCGTGACACAATGCTATTTCTGGTCTTTTGAGATGTTCTGTTGATAAAGCACTAAACGTATCTTAAAACTTGTATTTTGAACTAGTTTGTAGCCTAAGCTATATTCAGATGCCTACATAGCTCAATTTTAGTTCAGCCTAAGCTAATTTAAAATCTGCTTAGGCTGTATTAAAAATCAAACAAGGAAACATGGATTTATGATAAAGAATAAAGTAAGTGCAATAAAAATTTATGCCGCTTAATGATCTGATGTAGAAAGACAAAACATTACTTGCTAATCTTGATAGAAGTATATCGGACGATGAAGTATTTCTACTTGATACACAAACAGTTATTGATTAATTCCTGTTATCTTTTGGAATAACTTAAAATGTTCACAGATCATAGAGAAAACAGGCTTTATTCATAAATAATGACGGTAAATTTAAGAGATGCTGTTTCTTCTGTCAATGAAGTGCAAAAGAAAGAAACGTTCTCAACTCATTATGTTCCGTTTTTCTCTGCCTTTTCTCAAATTGATCCGTGTTGAATTAAAAACAAAGTATAACGCTTTGCTGAGGATGTGTTGTTTATATTGATTCCTAACTTAAGTTGACCACATTCAGTATAGTAGAAAAAAAGAGAAATAAGTATTTGTTCGTTTCATCCGTTACATATGTGTATACCGGATATTTCTTATGGTTCAGTATTCATAAAAAATTTTCGTCGTTTTGAATAGACTAATAAATAAATTATCGTAGGGTCTAATACGGCTGTTAAAGGCAATATATATTGAAAACATAAGATTTTGTTTTTCTTCGATCTATAACCGAAAAGAAAATAACGTAATAAGTGTGACGTGTACTCTCGTATCAGATTACCATTAAACATGGCAATTTCGACTTTAGAAGATATGCTTCAGAATTAAAGATAAGTTGTTAGTAGTAATGTTAATTCTTTAAAGCCCAATGCCTATTTAAATGGATACTGACATTATCATTATAAGAAACTGATGAAGCATTATTTGAAAAAATTAATCTTATGTGAGTTGGGGGCTATGGAATGCTAAAACATATTTTATTTATGTTTTATGCTAGTCGAGGTATTTAAATTTTAAAATGAAGAATGTTTTTGAAAAAACTTAGTTTTCAAGTTAAATTTTTCTAATTACTTTATTCAAAAGCTTTTCAGAGATATGTAAGGAGGTGTGCTTTTTTAAATTATGTCAGCTGAAGAAATTATTGTTTAAACTGTAGCTTGCTGATGGCACTAAACGAAAGGTCGTATTTCGACGCTTGTTTCTTGGTCATTCTTAGTTTTCTTCGTCACCTGAGCTCTTTTTCTGCCTCAACTTCCTCAAACTTTATTGGTCTAAACTAAGATATGTTTGATCTTTGGTTTCTAAGGATTTTGGAACGAAACCTTTTTTTCAAATTTTGACTTTAAATTTAAATTAAAAACCTTTTTTAAAAAACAAAAGTCATATCGAGGTATCATATGTTCCATTCTCATAGGCGATTTACTTTCTTTTTTGTATATCTCATTTAAATGAGAATAACAAAAACACATATCTTCGATCACACACGTGTCTATAGACACATAGTATATACTATTTATGTTATAAACAGAATGTGGACTATCTATTTGTATACGAAATATACACTAAATTCTCACTTTGAAATAAGAGAAAAAGAATTCTTTTCCGTTATTGCAATTCACAAAAATTACTAACGATATCCACCAATAAAATTCCGTGATGTGAGTCGCGTCGCGACTTTTTAAAACTCAACTAGTTTGTCATGCAATAGGCGCAATTACTGTCTGTGGCATGAGTCGCGTCGCGAAATAGCAATATGGTAGTGATCGTGCTAAGAAAAAACTATAATGAACTCTTAAGAATCGAATCGCTGCAGATTTAGAGTCCTGCCGCGAGATCGCAAGTGTAAAGCGATCGCGACGTGACTCTGAAATCGCGGCTGGACTCCTACAAAATATTTTTTCTAAAAAACATGAGTTTACCAAGATCACGACGTGATAACGTGACTTTATAGCGATCGCTAAGCGACAGCTATGAGTTTATAGACATCGCGATCGCGTCGCGACTTAGCCGTGACCGTCGACCTGGGTTCGTGGATATAATCTGTATTCAGCTTTCATCAATTTAACACCGAGAATCAACAACATCCTCGCACATTGTCAAGTACATGCTGATTTAAGCAAAATCGAAAAGGAGCAATGGTTTATTTATTATTGTTTAGTAATCATACCGTTTTTTACACTGAATAAAAGCATCATATTGTGATTGAAACACTTTGGAACCGAATTTCGCTCGAAAGAAGCGTTTTCAACGAAAACTGTGAGCACAAACAGTCCGGTCTCAAAGTTTAGTTTAAAATGTATGTAAAAAAAGTAAAAAGAAGGAACATATTCGAGAATATGTAATCTTAAAGATGGAATCGTCAGAAGTCATTATACTTTCCCTTTGATTATCATACACTATAGCAAAAATAATATAAGTAAATATGCCTTTGATGTTACAATATGTAAATAGGAATAACAAAATTTTGATCACAAAAAAAAACGATGTGATCTGCGGATGAAGTCTAATACATACAACACATTGCTAAAATGCCTGATAGGCATAAAATTCCAGAGCCTGTTCGTAATTACGAGAAACTTATCCTATTGAAATTTTTCTACATATTGGAGAGTCTTGGGATCGTAGTTGAGAATACTAATATTCTAGAATGATCATTCCACATGTTATTTCCTAAATTTACTAACTAACGAGGGAACCTATGAAAGTGTTTTTCTTCGAACATATGCCGATCGACAGTATAATTTAAAAACAGGTGTCACTACTCTACTACTGCGGACGGTCGATTAAAAAGTAACAAAAATACGCGAAAAATAGGCTAAATTCTAATTCTCAATGTCTGAATACTTTAAGTTGGAGTTCCCTCACTCGAGATAAATAGAGAAAGGTTTACCGGGTTTTTAGACTTGTAATTTTTGAGAAAAAATAGTTTGTAATTTTCTTCTGACATTTTTCTACTGTTTTTCAAAATTTGATAAAACTTTAAACTTCATGACTAAGATCGTATTCTCGCGTCATTCGATAGAAGACCTTGAACTATGTAAGAAAACTTCGATCTTCCCAAAATGAGGTTCCAAATGAGATTTTAAAGCTAAAGTATTTCGGATAAACCGTCACTGGGAGTTTCGCTTGAAGGCAGCGTTTTGAAGCCAGTCGTGCGAACAAAAGTTATTCAAAATGTAAATTTCTATGAGATAAGACTTGGATAACCTGGAATTCCTCAGATTTGATTTGTCAAGTAGAAGAGTCACGATTTGTAAATCGGAAGCTCGTGCTTTCGTATTTATCGATCGGAAATTGAATGGCGTTGAAACATCAAAATAACATGATCAGACTGGATCAATTTTTTATATACCTGTTTAATTTCTATTATTGCATAAGAGAGGGTAGAGCAGGTAGTGATAATGCTATTCGAATAATGTTTTAATATTTTCAAAGTGAAACTAATTATGATACTTTTCTGCAAAGATTTTCATCTACTCATCCGCTCTCAAAACTGAGGTTATTAAATAAATCATTTTTTGCAAGTACTTATTTCTGAAACTCAAGTGTACACCGAAAATTCGAAATGTGTGCTGAAAACTTCTCTTGATATAACGAAACGCCACCGTGTAATTCGACATATCTCATTGCTTCACTTAGCAAATTAATCAACTAGGTCACTGTTAAATATTTATCGTATTATTATAAATTTGCATTATTAGAAAATAATGCTTCAGGATACGTCTAATCTTAATTCATTCCATACTATGTATGATTATTTGTTAGAAATAGATATCCGTCATCTCGGTTTAGAAATGTTACGACTAGAAAGCGATTGCTTTATGCTCGAAGATATTGAGCAGTTAAAATGAATATTTCCAAATAAAAAACACCTTACAGACATAACCGAACATGGAACAATTCACGAGATTTATGAATTTTGTTTATATATATATCAGTCATGATTGCAAAATAAACGGGTAAATGAAACAGCCTTTTTAAATGTCAGTTTTTTCGCTGTATATTCTACAATTGAGGGATGGCCTATTAACAGCTATTTAACTATGACAGTTATTTTACATTCCAGTTAAATGTGTGTTTTTTGCCATTAAAACAACCAAAAAATTTAAAGTAAACAATGACTGTTAACTGCCTTTTTTTCAATACTTTATGGTATGTAAGAGGTCTTTTCTCGAGCCTTTATCAAACCAGCACATAACAGACAATAAACTGACTGTTACATAGCAGTTTTTGAACATTTATTTGGGTGTTAAAGCCAGCGTTTTTGGCATACATTTAAAACGCATTACATGGCTTATTAAATGTCAGTTATGTTTCACCTACGAACTTTTAAAATACATAACAAAAAAAACCACAAGAAACATCGGTTAGTTCGACGATCAACTTGACATGAATTACAAAAAGATCTAAATGTTCAATATTTTATTGTATAGCTTAATGGCTCGAATATAATTAATATTTGCTAGAACAACATTATCATTACGTTTATATTCATCTCCTTTTTCGGTACAATACAATGCTAAGTCCAGGATCAGTTTGTTCAGTAAATGTTTTTCTATACTAAATACTCCCCATATTTTTGGATATGATTGAGACCATTGTTTCAAATCTTGAGTATCGTCATGGGCACAATAGATATAAATCGAATGTATTTGTAATAAATTATGAAAGATTAAAATCAATTCTTGAACATTTTCATCCGATATCACCAAGAAAATGTCTTTGTTTTTGTTCGCTGTAATATAATGTAAACATGTATCTTTGTTGTTCATAAATAATATGAAACCGTCAAAGTATCGTTGTATTGTGCTGCGAACCTCATCATGTAATTCGTCGGTACGGTAGTAAATAATTACAGGCTCCTTCTCCAACTCTACGATTAAAATGAAAGTATATTAGCAGATTTTATTTATAGAATAACAAATATCATCAGTTACTATAAAAGATACTTAAAATGACGCTGGACAACGATATCAAATTTTTTTTCAGGTATCTACGGAAGAAATTTGAAGAGTGTTGGGATGAGTCGTTAGGGAAATTTTTTTATGAGATTCTTTTAAAATTGTAAGAGAATAAAAAATTCTCCTGTTTCTACAAGAAAAAAACACAAATTGTGTTCGCGATTTCGTTAGTTTAACTGATTTTATAAGAGTCATTTGAGCGCTATAATATCGCTTTTATTCGTATACTTTCTAAAGAACTAAATCTAACAAACATCGTAGAAAGATAAATTCGTGGTATACCATTTACTATGATACCCCTAGAGTATAACATGAAAATCATCTTCTATAAGAACCAGCTAACATGAAGTTTATAAGGTGATGTGTCTGGTATAGTATGGGTTAAACGTTCAGGATGTATCTTAGGAGCTATAAATGCCAATGAACATAAACGTTAGAACTGTTGCCTACAGGTTATATAAATGACAAACGATCGAATACTTACCACTATATAGAGTGTCACTAACATCAGTGATACAATTGTTTGTGCTTAGCTGATTATTTGTACTACCAGTTGCAAATGTTTGTTGTCCATCATTCTGTATATTACCAGTCGAAGGTATATTACTTTCACGATTTATGTTGTTATCTTTTTTCTTGCCACTGTCATCTTTATCCGATAAGTGGCGATTGTTGACCAAAATTTTAAATATTCTTAATAGATAAAGCAATTTTAGTAAAATACTATTTATATCTGACACACAGTCAATGTCATCAATTGATGACCAAAGACTTGTGTACAATTGTTGTAATTTCCTCTTCTTGGAAAACTGGGCGAAACATGCAATGTACAACGCTTGACTAAAGTCGTAAATCATTTATTCAAAAGTAAAAGCAAGACGATATGATTAAAGAATAAAACTATGCAAAGGTATATTACATAATATAATAGTCACTGATGTCAGCTCAATTTTTTCGCTTTGTAGACGACATTACATGTTATTCGCTTATGATTACTCAAAAATTCCAAATGCACTTTGAGAGCTCCTATTAAAAATTTTCAAGTAATTCCTATATCAGAAGTCTGTTTCCTTTATATTGTGACAAACAAACTTAAAATGAGAGAGTTAAGAATCCTCTATCATCCGTTGCTGGAGTAACGAGCAGTCTATGGGTGGAAATTTGAAAAAAATCCTTTGTTTTATCATTTTCTTCCACCATAATCGAGTAGTCACTTTCTGTAACGCTGAATATTTAGTAGAGAAGCTGATTAAATATTTTCCAAATGCAAACGGCGAAACACGGCCATAACAAGAATTTAAGTCATATCAAAATATCCATTAGGAGAAAATATAACCGCAAACTGCTCCAAAGTAAAGATAGAGGCCGTTACAGTGAAAAGTAGCTTGTAAAACGATGAGTCATCGGTCTTTAGCTACCGACTATAAGGGTATATGCGTCAAGACAATGCAATGGCTGATGAAATGGGAAGTGGCTATGATTGGTGAAGTCGCATTAATCGATCTGATGTTTTATCTGAATGAGATACATATTTAAGTTTTCTCCAAGTTATGAGATATATTTCTAAGTGTTTAAAAATTGAAAAGTTCAAACTTCTAGTTAAAGTGCGTTAATGTGTCATTATGACTTTCAAATATTGACTTGTTGACAGTTCGGCAAATTCAGTGAGAGAAGGAAAAGCGTTTTTCAGAACATCACGTTCCATCTATATTATGATGTAACAGCGTCATATTTTTTGATAAAAGCAAACACCTTCGCCGTAGATAGTAGCTTAATTTTATGGCAGAATGGTAGAAAACTTGATAAAATATTTTTAGCTCTAAATATCAGTTGCTAAAAAAGACGTAAATACTAACCACTAAAACGATGATTCGCTAATATTCTGCTGTAAATCAGGATCCAAGGAAGATTTCAAATAATAATTGGATAGCGAATGATAAAGAAGCTTGAATGATGTCGCGTATGTACGCTATGGTATATATACAGGGCACCTCAAAAGTTTGCACCACTTTTTTATTTTGAGTCGTGTATTAAAACTACACAACATTAATTTAATTTGATTATATGCCTGTATAGTAGAGGTCGAGTACTATATATATACACCTGTTTAATACGAAAATCGATTGAATATAAAATGCAATAAAAGAACAAAGTTCAGTCCTAAGAGCAAAACGACAAAAGGATATTGTTGTTATAAAATACTTCCATGGGCAGTCAACCACAAAAAACACAAAGTATTCAGAAAACTTTACATTTTATCAGACTTTTTAGAGCTTTTTTCGCTGATCATTTTGGTAAATAAACTTTTTGGATTTTTTATTGAGAAATGACGATGTTATAGTCAAAATATTAAACGCTGTGAAATACTGGGTGTCCCAAAATGTTAGCAACATAGTTTGTTTTGCGAATATCTCTGCACAGACAAATCATAATCTTGGTTTTTTTTAAAAGATGTACCGTGAAAAACTCTACAAAATCTGTAAGAACAAACTCCTGTTGTCTTATTCTGATAGTTTCTTCCATCCTGGAAATGAAAAGAAATACATAATAGTGCTACTTCCCACCGTATTTAACATAATAAAAATGTTTAAAAGATTTTTATATTTTGCATGTATCTCAGCTTAACAAAATGATAACACTTTGATTTTTTTTGAAAAGATGCGCCGTCGAAAGCTCTATAAAATCTGTATAAACAATTCATATTGCAAAACAAAAAAGTCTTCCAAACATTTTTATTATCATAATGGATAATAATAACAAATATAATCTTAGAATAAGTTGAAGACTTTGAAGAGAAGGAGAAAGAGAAAAGTAATTAGACACTTAGTAAATATTTGTCAATATTTATATCATAACGAAAAACATGGAAAAGTTCCCATTATACTTATTGAAGATTTCGATACCCAGTTTCTGGCAAGTGTGAAATAATATTCCATTCTAACTTGAGTCAGAGTTTCAACAGTACTTCAAACCCATGTTTTTTAAAGAGAGTGATAAAGATGACTACAAAATCATGACGCTGATGGCGCAAATTCCTACTTTCTACAAAGTTATGTATTTACCGACTAACACCTTAGGTGAAACAAGTTATCAGCACTAAAAATAGACTTATTTTCTGGACATGTTTCTGGAAAACTCACATGGGTTAGGTCACTTAAAAAGAAAGTTCTGCGGTTGCCCAAATTATAGATCAAATCATGGTGCTTGTCATTGTGGACATCGTTTGGGCAGTTGGGTTGTTTGATGGTTATGTTGTTGTTCTTTTTGAGTGATTGTTTTCCGTATTCGAATGTTTTGCTTTCGAATAGACCACCAATATCTCCGAAACATGGTTCATTGTTTCATCTGCGATAAATAGGTTCTTTTACGAAATAGTTTTACGGGAGGAATATTTTTACTATACAGTTGAAAATCTTTTATTATCGGCCTAATTATTTGAGCTAAGTGAACATTCAAAAAGATATTTTCAGTAGTTTTCTAAATTAAAACAATACGACACATAAGCCTTCCAAGCTTTTCCAAAGACTTTGGAAATTAAGGGCTGAGAACATCAAAATACTTTTTAATTAAAATAAACATGCAGGTTTATCAACTGACACAATGTATGACTGGTTTTATGATTTCTTTCTGTTTTATCGGATTCTAAATTTCAAAAAGAAGGTTAAAGACTGTTCAGGATTCGTAGTTTTTTCAGAAAATGAAGGTTTAACTGAAACACCCATTTACTATCATTTCCAACAGCTTCTTTCCTTTTTCTAATAAGAAAACAAAGTTTTATTCCGAATGACTCAAAATACATTGGAAATATTTCAGAAGTGCTGAAAACACTCTATTTCAGCTGCTTAACATAATCGTGTGAATGCAAACCCAAAAAGAATTTATTAATAATTTTTGAGTTTTGTAGTAAAACCTATTTTTGAAATCTTTCCAAGATGTGTTTTGGGAATTTACTACAGGAATAGAATTATCAACGTTCAATGTAGCTAGAATGTAAGCTTAGCTAAATCGTAAACTGTGAAACGTTTCAGACCACTTTTTGATTGAGTCGCGAACGTTTTAAGTTTGCTCGACAATAGTCTAGAGACACGTTTACGAAAGAACAGCAAAAAAATTTTTTTAAAGCAGATTCCCATTTTCTCCAGTTTTTTCGATTCGCAGTTCAGTTTTTTCCAGGTTTTGGAATGTCTTTGTACACTGAAGAAAAAAGAAGGAAAGTTGGAATTTATCGTTTGTGGTAAATATAGCCTGCAAAATTCTCGTGGAAAGAGCGTAATATCTTGCAGATTGTGCATAATTCTCAGAGGAGAGGGCATTATTCTCGTGTAATAGAAAAGAAAGTGACTGAGGAGATATAAATTCTTGTGGGCAGAGCATCTTTCTCGTTATAGTAGCATAATTGTGTTTTTTTGTAATTGGGATTTTACGATGGTTCTCAGCTTTTAAGTACACTAAAAAATATAACAAGGAAGAAATCAAAAAATCCACTTCTTACATTCGATGAGACTGAATGTTTACGCTAATTTAAAACATTCTGACATTTCTAACTCTTAATCTGAACAACGCTTTTGTAACACTAAATAGATGTATGGATGTTTTCCGAGATTTTGGGCACGGTTACAGGTAGATAGTCAACAATTATTTTGAGAGCATGATATGATATAATATATGTTCCTGAAATTTTCGCAATAATCGGATGCAAAATAAAAGAATTTTTCGTTGTAAGGGATTCGCCTCAATAGAATTCAGTTAATTTTGATAGTAAACTGGAAATTGGCCAAGCGGAATTTGGACGTTGGAATTTGGCCGTAACAAGTTTTGATCAAATTCCAATAGATATTGGCCAAAAATTTATATTCTAGTGGAATTTGGCCGTTCTCCTAGATTCAAGGACAATTTAAGATTTGGATAGAAAAGAAGTAAGAGAAAAGCAGAAAGTAGAAACAAAAATCTTCTTTAATTTACCATGAATATAACGTGCGATACCAGAATGATTTCTTAAAAATGATTTCTAAGGGGAAATTTGGCGGTTGATATTTCCACTGGTATGGCAAAAAATCTGTTTTTTTGCTCTGTATGCCTGAAGAAAGCTGGACAGGGCTACAAATCTATATAGATAATTAACAACCATTTTATTAAAGCATTTCTCTGCACTTATTTATGAAGAAGAATTTAACACAGTTAAGTGGAAAATGTATTGATGCAAGCGTATAAACTTATAAGAATGATGCATCTGCTACATAAATATGATTGATAGAAATGTCCTATCATCTTAGAATGTCTTACCAAATGATCATGCTTGATCAACTGAGAGCAATGTAAGATTAAAAATCTAATAACTCACAAAATTACTGTTATTTCCGAAGTATTCTGTTTTTTTACATATGTCTAATGGCTGTCCATATAGAACAATTGCTAAGACCTCTACCTCGTCCTGTATATCGGAATGATTTATCTTAGCAACGGATATCCATAACGCACGAAAAACAAAGTTCGATCTAGTTCTTTATGTTTCTTTCCTATTGAAAGTGTTAGAGCTAGAACAAGGACAACGGTTATTACAATAACGATAATAATAAGTATAATCCAAATTTTTTTTATTTTCCCACCAACATTTCGTTTGACTTGATGTGATCTAACTTGAAACTGTTCGGCGCTATGTTGAAGATCATCTGTTTTACCTTCTAAATCATCGAGCATAACACCATCATTCATAATGTTACCTAAATTGTCTTTCATTTGTAATGAAAAAGAAAATTGAATCAAATTGTATTTAAAGTGGTGATTTAAGTAACATATTAGAACTTCAAATATTATAAAATCCATTTGTAAAATAAATAATATTGCTATTTTAGCGTATGAAAATAGATAAGAAAAATTTTGAATTTTAAGCTAGCTATACTAGATTACAGTTATAGGAATGAAAGATATAATAAACACATACAAATTTGGTTAGATGGGGAAAAGTTTTCCGAAATAGGCACAAAAAATAAAAGATCCTCAAATTTTGGAAACACTTGTCAATAGCTCAACTACTGTTGGATACTTACAAGTATCACAGAATGAGTTTAACTTAAAATCAAATATTAATTATAATCTATTGTTATTTAAAATTTGAACAAATCAATATTAAACTATTAGAAGAAAAAACAGCAGTTTAATAAAAAAACAACAGATCAAGATGTATCTTGCATTTACATCGAGTAATAGGGAAAAAATTTGTCCAACTAAAAAAGATGTTTTACCATTATTAAATGATATTGAAAAAATGAGTGAATTTAATTCATTTATTATTGATCAAAAAAGATGAATTTTTATGTGAAAACGGAATGTTACTTAATTCAAGAAACATTGATTCAACAACTGAAACAAGTTCTATCATTAATTGTTAAATATGAATGATTAGATTTAGACAATGATAAAGAAGAAAAAGACAGAGTGTTACGAAATATTATTACAAATATTTCAATGCAAAGCAGTTAAATTAAGAGAGATTACCCCTCTTGGGTATTGTTCGAGAACGATAATAATCTTCTAATTCGCGATAGTCAATATTTACTTTTAAAAACTATGTTCGAAGATAAAGAAAATATTTTGAGAGTGAACAAAGACTTTCACAACGACAGTTAAGAAACACAGCTTTTAGTGACTAACTTTCTGTAAACAAACATTTAGATAACTCTTAACAATCATTGGTTGCCCTAGTTCGATTTCCAGTCGAGACATGCTTTTTCTGAATCTTTGTTTAAATCGCGCTTACAGCTTAACATTGTATCATAATCTATGATAATTTTATCTACATGAGATCCTGTTAATACACTAGCTGTCGAGCAGCCCGTTGTCGTTTGATTTCGATAAAGTTCATCATAGATATTTAGACCATCATAGATTTTGGTTAATTAATTTGAGAATTTGGTTGATAAAGATTAGCTTGTGGATTAGTAGAGCAAGTGTCGATAGACTTTTGTTGGTATTAAACGAGTTGGACGATTTTGACGATTTTCGATCTCACCGATGCCATTTTCGGATTCAGCATCGCGAAGCACATCTAGGCACTTGTCGTTCGATAACTTTTCTTCCAGGCTTAAACTCTTGTAGCTGATCAAACACTGATCACTCGAACCTTGAGGTTCTCACCACACAATGCTATCTAGTTTTTTGCGATGAGAGTTAGAGACTTCTTTCATACGTCAGAAGATTCGCCTTCGCCTTGCTTGGATTTTTCGAAAAACTCGCACTTTTTCAGTCTTTTCCTAATTTCTCCGAAAAAGAAAAACGTTTTGAAAAAACGAAGCACACTTTTGTGGAGCAAGGCAATGCAAATCTTCTGGCGTATGAAAGAAGTCTCTAATTATCATGGCAAAAAACTAGATATCATTGCGCGGTGAGAACCTCAAGGTTCGAGCAATCACCCAAGCATAAAAAAAAAATTTAGTATCGTCCGATTCATCTAGATTACTAGAGTTTTACTCGATTGCAACTACTGTGTAACGACAGTGGAAATCTAGTAATTGGGCGATTACCATATTTTTTCTAGTTGCAACTATCGATTTATCACCCGATAATCGATCGATTTAATTATTACTAGATGCACCTGCAGACGCATCTAGTTAAAAGTCCCTTTTCCAACTAATAATCTAGATGACAACTAGTCGCGTATCGCCCGATTACAGACGAAATGTATCTAGATTTTTCTCATAGGTGATATTTGCTTGGGCAGTGTTTGATCAGCTACAAGAGTTTAAGCCTTGAAGAAAAGTCATCGAATGACAAGTGCCTAGATGTGCTTCGTGATACTGAAGATGGAGAGAATACTAACCTAGAAGGTAGCCTGCACACTAGCTAGATAAAAACAGTAAGAAGCATGTGTTATTTGTACGCATGGTTGCATATGATCGTACGCAATCATACGTACGATCTTTTGGAATCATAAAATTTTGTACGTATAATCTTGTAAGATCAGATAAGATTGTACGTATGGTTATTGCACGAATCCTGCAATGCGAACCGTGTGAATTTCCAGAGACCATGATTCGTAGGTCGATCGTACCATTTCATATGTATGCAGTAATAATACGGTTATTTAAGGTCACATCTACCCATGTACGATCATATAGAATGATCCACGTGACCCCAAATTGGAATTCGAAGACTATCTTGACTTTTTGAGCCAGCAGACAGATTTGAAGATCATCTGGACTTCTATTCTAGTTGTTATCTTTTAAAAAGATATTAGAGCAAATTTTTTAAAACAAGAGTTTCCCATACAAAACGCAGACTTTCCAGTCAAATCGGTTTATTCGGACTATTACCGATCTCTAAGAAAGACAGAAAATGTCTAATTTAAGAGTTCCACGAATATTTCGGCAATTTTTTGCATTTTCTTCATTTTTATCCAGTTTTGGGTACAAGATCAATTTTCTCCTATTTCTGTTCATTCCGTTCTTCAAAAATATCTAAACGATTCCGCAAAGGAACTTTCATCTCTGGAACTTGTCATCGGCTCCCATACATTTTTCAAAACGTTTTTCCTTTTCGAAGAAATTAGGAAAAGACTGAAAAAGTGCGAGTTTTTCGAAAAATCCAAGCAAGGCGAAGGCGAATCTTCTGACGTATGAAAGAAGTCTCTAACTCTCATCGCAAAAAACTAGATAGCATTGTGTGGTGAGAACCTCAAGGTTCGAGTGATCAGTGTTTGATCAGCTACAAGAGTTTAAGCCTGGAAGAAAAGTTATCGAATGACAAGTTTCAAGGTTTTTGACGCCGTCACAGTATTTTCAGGTTTTCTGCATGAAAACTCGACAGACTCGATAAATTGAAGGAATATTTTAAAAGATATGAAAATGGTACTTTGTCTGGAACTGAGTTTGCAATCAAATGCGGCAAATGTGTTAATACTGTAAAATTACCTGTTTCATTGTAACTCGTAAATAAAATAATAAATGTAACTTATAAAGCCATGTATCAATTATCAAATTATATTAATATTGATTAGTATACAGTTGATAGAAAAAAATGAATAGTTATAAAATGAGTAGAACGATAGAAAATGTAAACGGGACGAAACGAGAGCTAATTAACAAATACGGGACGAAACGAGAGTAATCCTTTTGAGAAATTTGATTAAACTAAAATCTATATTACAAATAAAAGAACTTACGGACGACGAAGACACACGACCACTGCAATTCATATATCCTGATCCATTTTCTAGACACTGGTATCATCAGTGAAGATCTTTTGAGTAACTCAGTTTTTAGAGAATTTCACGGGCTATCTAACAGTATATTTCTCAAAAATGTATATTTTTTCATTATGACAGAAAAAATTACGAAAGGAGTATTTTAGAGCTGTTTTCTGCCGTCGAATGTTTGTTTTGTATGTCTTTGATGACTGGTCCCACCAGTGAAGATATTCTGAGTAGCTCAGTTTGTAGAGAATTTTACGGGCTATCTAATGCTGTGTTTAGTTTGCCATTTCAGTGTAAGGTAGTTGAGAAAAATCTGTTGTACTCATCATATGGTGGCTTTTTAACGGTGCTTATTGAGATGCTATTGTTCAGGAATTAACCGTGTTTTACCTGACAAAAGTATCTGATTTTGCCGAAAACGGAATAGAGGCACTTTTTTACTACATATGGATCCATTTTTAGTCCAAAAAGAGAGTGGGCAGATTCATAACCTTATACGGCCTCCTCCTTTTAGATCTTGCAGACACTGGCAGTTTGCCTTTGTAACTTTCAAATTAAAAAGCGATCAGGTGGGATTCTCGAAAGTCGTGGTGCAATCTGGTGTAAAAGTAAGGTGTTCCAAATTCAAAGTTTAAGCACTATTTTACTTGTGGCTTAACCATACATCTCGATAGCAAATCTCGCACTGGTCAAGAACACGTGGTTTTTAGTCTCTCTAGTGCACATTATCAGTGGAACAAATTCAAAAACTTCAAAGGTCTGCTTCTTCGAAAACACTTTTGAAAATAAGAGTGCTTAAGAAACGATGCGATTTGCATCATGCAAAGGTATTGACTATAAACATGGTACTATTAAATTCCATATGAAAAATGGTCCCAGAGGACGTCATTCAATTGAATTTTAACTCCTAATTATAAACATGTTCTTAGTTTTACTAGAAAAAGCTTTCAACTTGAAAACAGCATTTTGCCATTAAAAGACGATCACGGTGATACCTCACTCTGGACAATAAAAATACATGATCCCAACAGAATATAATACACTTTTTAGAATATTTTCGCGCAAATCCAGTTATGCGACAAGCTTTTCTAGTAAATATATAGCTTTCTACTGAGTTTCTTGTTATTTTGGAAAAGTAGTAAAAGAACTTAGCTTTCGTACATTTCCATTGCTTCTCTACAAAACAGCAAATACACATAAAAATACATAGTTATATTACCTATCTAGCAGTAAAAAGCATTTTGAAAGAAATGAAAGATCCCTGAACACCAAATATCACCTCGGTATACGTCGATCCATCCTATCAGTTTTCTCAAAAACCAAGTTTTCAGACACAGAAAATTTAGGAAAAATATGAACCTTCTGAAGCTCTACAAACTAATTGTATTTCCATGTTGATTGAATGAAATCATTGAAATCATATGTATGCCTTACTTCTTCTGCCGATTTTGCTCCCGATAAAGGTAAAGTTCATTATATCAGTTTCTAGGCTTTTAAATTTAAACGAAGACTAAGTTTATGATGGAACAAAATCTCATTAAGCTAACAATGAATTCAAGATCACAAACCGCATCTGTGGAAGAGTAAACTCAGATATAGTAGCGACCAAAAGCTAATTTTATGTACAGTAATGATCAATTTATTTGTGAACAATAAAATTATTTTTGATTATAGTTTTATTTCGTTGTGGTGGATCGTGATATTTTTCTTCTTCAATCCGACGTTTAGCTCGATTAGCGAGAATAATGTCCGTTGCTCGTACATACGTTTGATTGTTTGATTTTATTGTTTGAGGTGCTTCAGGTGGTAATTGATAGTGTACCGGCGTTTTGATTCGATAACGGCGAATAGCAAGGGGCTTAGACAGAGACTGTTGGTCAATAATCGGTCGCTGTAATTGAGATATCGCACGAGGTGATGGAGTAGTTATTGATGGATCGCCTTCTTCGAGCACATAGACGGCTCGACGAATAGGACGTTGATAAACATACTAAAAATAGTGTTTATACTGGTCTTGTTATAAAACTACAATGTATTAAGACTCTTTGGCGTTCAAGCTGACTACTGACGTTTGTCAAAGAGCTATTAGTTCTACTTTCCGTTAAAGGCTGAACAACTAGACTGTGACTGTTCTGATTCCGATCTCAAATTTCATAGTGGAACAAAAATCGAACATATTGGCGTCAAAAAACTTTAGAAGAATAAAATACCAAAAAATGTGGTGAATTTAGCTAGTATTATTCTCTCAAAATAATAGCCTTATGAAGAACAAATCAATGTCATTTTAGATTTACAATCATTCTCTAAGGATAGAAGTGCACTCAAGACAACGATAAAAGTAGGAATAACTCGTTATTTTTATATTTCGGACATTCGATTTCCTGATCAAGAGGTAGCATCCATGCATTCGTTCTTACTCGAACTTCAGTTGGCAATGATCGTTCCTTCACAACATATTCGCTTTGATCGTTATAACGATTCCAATCATCATTTACATAGGCCCGTCGCACAACATGTCGTTGCCGAGGAGTCGGTTGTTCAACGTACTGGACTCTTTCGTAATCTGGTTGCTCATATTCGTAGTAATAGTCGTCAGCGTCAGTCGTTTCGTACGGTCTGTACTTAACCCTTGCTATCCTCGGTTTAACGGGCTGATCAAACATCGTCTCATCTACATTATCAAGATCATACTGATCAGCGTATTCAATTGGTATGTGATAAATGACTTTTCGATCAACATAGTCTTTCTCTACAACTTAATAGTCATCATCGTTATTTATGCGCGGAGTTAAACGTGGAGCTTGAGATACAAAGCTGCCCATTGTGAAGTTGTGAACGTTAAAATCAATAATTGTTGTTGCTGTACATTTTCCAGGAGTGTGATGAAATTTTTTCTCTTTTTGGTTGTCAAATAATGAAATGAAATATTCTGTTATTGACATCAGAGAATGGATGCATACGTTTGTAATTTCATCTTGTCCTTCTATTCTGATCAGTTATAAACTTTTGTAAAAGAAAAGAAATAAATACGAGAGAATTCTCTCCAGAAAGTATCACAATTGAAACGCTTCTTTCAACGCTTACATCATTAAAAATCTGGTCGATATAAAGTCAGTGCCACAAAACTAATTTCGTATGTAATTTAACATCAGAATATCTTTGACGGATGTACAAAATATGTCAAGTTCTACCTGGTTCATGCACTAATAAACACAGATATAATTCATCAAATATATTTGTTAAAAAAAATAATTGAAATCCCCATAACAATGATGATTCTAAATGATGAACACCACTGAGTTTTTCAAAAGAATATGGACGACTACTTATTATACGAGTTAATGTATCAGCAATATTCAGAAGTAATAGATAACAGGCACAAGATGATGATGATCGAAGTTGTTGTTGTTTTTTTGAGAATATCATTATACTCAAGAATTTACTCATTATTCGTAAAATTTCTTTATAAAAATAAATATTGCATCCAAAATATTCGTTAAATATCGATAAAACAAACCTGTAACAACAAGAAATAGAACAACCACATTAATTTTTTCTTCTATTTCATCGATTAATATTGTCTTCGATTGATTATGGCACAAATTGATGATCAGAACATCAACAAGACTATCTAAGTAGAAAATACACAAAACAGCTTTTGTTGATTCTAAGATGAAATTTGAGACTACGATCTATAAGAATAAAAGGCAGATTGACGCATTGATCTCGCAGTTCAAATGAATGAAGGTGTTACACGCAATAAGATCGTTTTCTGATAGTTTCGTGTCTCGTAAGATGTATCAAATTTAATTTTTATATATAGTTTTGGTTTGAGCTAGTATTTGTATATGAAGTTGAGTTGTTAGGCACACCAAATTGGAAGTTATAGCACTATTTTATGTTTAGTTGAAATATACACCAATCGATAGAGAATTTCACGCTGGTTAAGAATAACTTAGTCTTAGTTTCTTTAGTGCACGTTATCAGTCAGAAAAATTCCAAATATTCAGATGCGCTCTTTTCCCGAAAAATCACCAACCTTTTTTGAAACCTGTGTAACTCTGCTCCAAATGGAGTTAGCGTTTCAGAAAGGTGTTTTTCTTAATCAGCATCTGAAATTCTATCTAGAAAAGTGTTTTTAAAGGTTTCACATGAACAAATGACTTCTGAGCGCATCACTTTTCATCTATACCTCAAATTAGAAGGGGGTCATCTTGTAATATCGCAGCCTTCTGGTAAAGGGATAGAGTCAAGTTTCATATGCCATTCACTTCGTCTTGGAATGTAGAACAAAAGTACGTATCGCTTTTTCTGAAATTCGTTTTTGTTACAGAAATATTTGATTTTAATTGAAAATTAGATATATTCGCCCAAAATGACCAGCTGATTTGCAAATTAAATGAGTTATTTTAACTCCACACGCATGAAAATCCGGATTTCTAGATAAAAATGATCAAAAATCCTATGAAAACATTTTTAAAAGTTTCAAAAACCCTCCAAAGGATTTCGTAGCAAACCGGATCTTCAGAAACCTTTGAAAGTCAACCTCTCCGAAAATCATCTAAATCGATCGAGAATTCAATTCTGATCCAAATGAGATCCTTGGGTGCGTTCTGGAACTTTCCAATCTAAAGAAATCACCAAAAATGTGTTAAACAAGAGCAATTTTTTGTTTTTGCATAAAAAACCTTTGTGCTTAACGCAATCATCCAATATGTAGAGTATATTTCTAATCTATTGAGTTGTGCACGAATTTGGAGATAGTGACATGGGTAAATGAATGGTGTTTCATGACTATCGAGTGGCGGACGTAGACCAGATGGTACGGAGAAGATCAGCGTGCCATCGTCGACATAAAAATGATCATCATCAACGTCCTAAAATACTAGTTCACCCATATCTGATGTGTAAATAATGTAGATGGGGGCCGAAAGAACATTTCCTTGGGATAGACCCCGAACGAGAGAAAAAACAGCCGAATGAAAATGATGAAAGGAAATAAAAGCCGTTCCATCTTACAGCCAATCTTTAAGTCAGAGCCAAAGGTTGACTGACATTGAAAGTCTGGTAAACTTCACAAGAGGTGCAGCATGCCAGACCTTGCCGATCACAGAAAAAAATCGAGGAAAATAACTAAACTCGGTCGATTGGAAGATATAGAGAAATTCGAAGTTGTTCCATCAATGATAAGACCCTGGTCTGAAGTCGAAGCTGCTTATCCATTGAGTAGCATTCAAGAATCTTCCCTTCCACCTCAACAACCTCTCTTTGCCTATCTATCTCTTGGTTCATACGGTTTTTGTACCATTTTCCAAGCCGATTATGAAATATCGGCTACTCGGCAAGAAGTAATTCGTGATAACCTTTGGAATGAATAGCTCAAATCTGAAATGGTCGATCTTCCATTGGTCTATCAGAAATTCTAGAATCTATCCGAACTTCTCACCTTGGTGACATCATTAAAGGATATTCACCAATATTTAGCCGTTTTGAACTTCCCCAGTCTGGCTGTCCGTCTTCCACCCATATCCTGGATGGCTGCATTTTTCCAAAACGCTTTCGATTTAACATAAAAGTCGAACAAAAGTTTGGATAGTTCGAAGCTGTACGTTAGTAATTTCAGAAAAACCAACATTCTACTTTTTGACGACGTACCTGGTCGTGGATAATGGGCTGTACACCGAACTTCATTCTTCTTAGTCATTGTTTTGTCTATTGTCAGAGTTGATTTTCGGACGTCACGATCGGCTCGTCGTTAGATGAGATTGTGGGGAAAAAAAACTGCTGATCGATTTATAATTAATCTTATTCCAAAGCGATACAATAGTACGCAAGAAGTCAATTGTTTTCTATATTCACTTCATAACAAAGTGAGCACAGTGGAAAGGTCTGACTTTTATATTTATTATTTCATGTTTCAATACGTTAATAGACAAGAGCATTTAACACCTAATGGGCATCATTCAATTGCCTGTTGTTATAGCATCTCAAAATGGTGAAACATAAATCGAATGGGTTTCCACCTTCCAAATGTGTAATTTATTATTTTACTTTTATTTTTATTTTAATATTACTATGTGAGGTAAGTGTGTTGCGTTAATTCTATTCTACTAATCCTAAAGATATTAAAATTTTATATTTTATTGTGGATGTTGGAGCTGCGGTAACAGTATACATCCAAATCTAAACCATGAAACACAACTTGATCGGCGGTTGGAAGAGATGAAGAAGGAATATACCTATTTGATGAAAGTGAGAGGGCTTGGTACTCTTGTATTGTCTCCATTCTGAATTGTACTTTTCCGGAACATCATAATTGTTTTGATACTCTCCTTCTCTGAATTAATTAATTAAAATTCAACCGGTATATCTAGGAGAGGCAGCTTGTACATCAACAACAACCGAAACATCTTCAATTGAAACATTGTGAAAGTGTCTCTATTGCTCGGCTGAAGAGCAATAATGATACCGACTTACGTTTTTCGGCTGATACGCTTGCACAGACCGTATTCCGTCAGAAAGCATCAGAACAAGTTCAGAACCATGTCTCTCGTTCTTATGAGTAAACAGGTCACTTTAACGCCCCTACTGTTTTTAAAATCTGCTCATAAGTTCGTGTACGAGGTAATGAAACAAATCGAATTTCCATGCAGGTGCGATTCCACTTAATATAGATTTTCACCAGGTTTTGGAATTTTTTCCGAAAAAAAACATTGCCAGGAGACTCAGCGTGATGGATAACCTGAAGCGAAAGATCAAGATTCATCTGATCTGGAAAACCATTAAGTCGAGCCTTGAAAACCTGCGTATAAAAAGTCGATTTTGCGGTAATGAGGCAAAAAATCTTTGGTTGTCGAGTGAGAAAAGGGAATTTTTCTGTTTCGACTTTATGAGAATGCATGTTGGTTTGCTTTCGACGAAACGAAAACACTAGTACATTACTGTTGTATTAAAATTTCGTATTTTCTTCTGAATGAAACCCATTTCAATGTCGTTCGATAAAAAGTGATTCATTTATATAGTCCTTGACAATTTTGTAACATGAAACACTCAACAGATATTTCATAAACAAATCGAAGACACGCGACGTAATAATAATGAAAGGAGGCTAGAAGAACGTATTGAAAAGCGCCGTCGAGGTGAACGTAATAATTAATCGTCAACACTTGGTACAAAACAGCACACACGTTTCATTTCTCAACTACTACAGCAACAACAACAGTTTATCATCGATATAAATTAAGAATAAGAGCGGACCGAGGACGCTTCCTTGAGGAACGTCTCTGTTAACCCAAGCGCGAAAAAAAAACATGGAACGTGCGTCGGAACCCCGTTCAAAATTTCGAACTCCGTTCCGAGCCCGTTCAAAACTGATATAATTTTTCAACTGCGTCCGTTCCACACCCGTTCACAAAT